>CM050164.1:446578836-446583836 GCA_027410445.1 Discoglossus pictus | reverse complement strand
AAGTAAAAAGTCATAAAGTTTGCTTTTATTTAAAAAACAAATTTTCATGAAAAATGTTACATGAATACCTCTGTTGGACCACAGACCATTTTACATTTCTAGAGAGCAGGGTTTGCAATTATTGGGGCAAGCTGTCTGCTACTAGTCGTGTGTAGGGGAAAGAGGTTGGTGGCAAATTCCGTTAAATCCAATTATCGAGCAAATCCTTCCTCTTCCTCACTCCTCTATCCACTTGTAAATAAAAAAACAGACTTTAAAAACAAGTGCAATTTTTCTGGAACTACATAGGTCTTTTAAAGGTATGTGGAAGTTTCCCTGTGTTTACCTTTTTCTAATCAAACACATACGGCTTTTATCATAAACACGCATTGCATTGAGTCACTCTGTACACATACAGATTGAATTCCCATACTGCTACAACGTTGTACCTGCCTCTGATTGGCTACAATTAATTATAAATGTTATGCTAATTTGGCTCGGATTTTCAGGGGTATTCCTTCTCAAAATCAACTACCATAAATCAAAATAAATTATGCAAGCTCTATGATAAGTTTATTAATGTTTATTTTGGATTTTTCCATGCAAAATAAAAAATGTTTGCATACACTACTGATTCACCTCTATCAGATGCATTCATGATCCAGGAAACTTACACATGTCTTTAAACAATTATACATCATGTATAAGAAAGAAAAAGACAGAGTGGACAAGACGAGAACGGAGTGAGAGAGAGAAAGAAAGAAAGAAAGAAAGAAAGAAAGAAAGAAAGGAAGAAAGAAAGGAAGAAAGAAGAGAGAGAGAGTCAGAATGAGAGAATGAACAACAACAGTAAATGGTGGGGGCATTCACAATACGGGGGGAATGAAGTAAAAGCCCACTCACTTCATCTCAGCCACTTGAGATGATCAGCAAATTCCCCCCAATGTCTGTAAAATAAAAATTAGACAAGATGCCACTTGAACATAATCAAGCGCTAGTGGGTGGAGACATCCTCACCAGTGGGGGAGCTAGTGAATGGAGGGTTACGATGCAGAGAGATAAATAGGTGTAAGGGGAAGGAAAGAAAATATGGAAAGATGATAATGGGAGAAAATGGTGGTGAAAGGAATATAGAGAAGGGAGGAGAAGAGAGAAAGGGGGGAGAAAAAGAGCCAAAAGGGGGAAGGGAGAAAAGAGGGCAGAGAGTAGATGGTAGTATGAGAATGGGGAGAGAGAAGAGTTGGAATAGGGAACAAGAGGGAGAGGAGGGGAAAGAAGAGGAGGGGAAAGAAGAGGAGGGGATAGTGAAGGGAAGAGAAGAAAAGGAACAGTGAAGAGGAGAGCCATACTGGGAAGAGAAGGAGAGTGGGAGAGATGGAGAAGCAGGGGGAGGGAAGGAGAGGAGGAAAAACAGAAGAGGAGACAGAGAAAAGGGGAGTGAAGGAAGACAGAGAAAATGTAGAGGGAGAGAAAAAATGGAGAACTAAGATGGGTAGAGAGATGAAAGGAAAGGTGAAAGAAGAGAGGAAGAGGGGACTTGGAGCCATAGGGAAAAGTTGTGGTGGGGAGGATCAGTAGGGGCTGTGGGGGTCAGAGAGGCCCACTTAAAGATACAGCAGTGGGTGAGGGTCCACCCCTGAACCTCACAGCAGGGAAGCATGATTACAATTTGTTCACAAAATGTAATTAAATGTGTATCTATAAAATTACATATGTCTACAACGTGTCGCTCTTACAGATTGACGCTTAACCCTTTAAGTGGCAAATAAAACAGACAAGATTGAAATTGACACCACACCCCTTCTAACTCACAGACTCCAAAGCAGGCTGCTGCATCAATAGATACAAGCATTGCTCTTCAGAAATGTAAATGCCTCTTAAGCACATACCACACCAATAGTTCATAGATTACTCCAAAATGTATTTTCTAATTACAAAGTAGCTTAATAACCCTTTCCAACCTATGCTCTTAGTCTCACAGTTTCCAAACATATATATATATATATATATATATATATATATATATATATATATGTTTCCATTGTACAGTGGCCCTTTAATTCTAATGTAGCCCTTTAAAATAGGTGAGAAAGTAATAGCCTACCTTAACTACACTTTATTATGTCCTCAAATTCCTGAATTCTTTGTGCTCGTTACAGTTTAGTGAATAGAGGTCACTCAGGACTCCTTGAATGCATGACTGAATAAGAGAGTCTGAGCAAGGGGAGAGGATGCAGAGTCCTTCAAAATAAAACAAAGAGCTCATGAATGGACATTTTTGACAGCCTATCCATTCATCTTCTTAAAGCTGAGTTTAGTAAAATAAAACTAGTATTAACTGAAGTGAATCATTACAAACCAATAATATGTCTCATCATTGTTTAAACACTGCAAACATATTTTTCTGTATTTTCTGTATTTTTTAGATGCTAAAACTGATTGAACCTGGTATATATATATATATATATATATATATATATACATATACGTATACATATCATCGCTATAAATAATGCATAAGACCCCTAGCATTTAATCAAAACAATAATAATAATAATGTCTTACATTATCATTAACCTGATGTTTATATATATATATATATATATATATATATTTATTTAATTTATAAACATATATACATATATATAAATATATAAACATATATCACATATATATTTGTAGATCTTGCGACTGTCCAGAATGTTTGCAATGTTGGTAACGCAGTTGCGACCTCGCGAAGCAACCGAGCAGCACTTAGGCTCATTGCAGCCAGCGACGCAGGACGAGGCTCGCCAGCGGCACAGCAATTGCCAGCAGCCGCACTGTGTCCCCTCCCTCCTTCCCCCTTATCCTCCTCCTCCTCCCTCCTTCTCCTCATCCTCCTCCTTCTCCCTCCCTCTCTCCTGCTGCTCTTCTCTCCCCTACAGCGCCAGCTTCTGGCTGTGTCAGAACCTGCATATGCTAGTGATGTAACGTCACATGCGCATCACGTCATTAGCATATGCCGGCTCCGACACGGCCAGAAGCTGACGCTGCAGGTGAGAGGGCAGCAGGAGCTGAACGCCTGCTAGTAAGAAGAAAGGGGGAAACGGAGGAGGGGAAGGGAGAAGGAGGGAGGAGGAGGATAAGGGTGGAAGGAGGGAGGAGAAGGGAGGAGGAGAAGGGGAAAGGGAGGTGGAGGAGGATAAGGGGAAATGAGGAGGAGGAGGAGAAGGGGGAAAGGGGGGAAAAGATACAGAGGAGGGAGAGGGGGGAAATAGGGGAGGAAGAGACATAGGGGAGGGAGAGGGGGAAGGAGACCTGGGGAGGGGAAAACAGGGGGAGGGAGACTCCTGACTGTTTTGTGTAAAATCCACCTTAATATATATTTATCTATATAAACTATATATATACTAGCGAATTGCCCGTCAAAAAATGACGGCAATGAAATAGTAAGGTAGCTAAATTAGTAAATGAATATATTGTACCTATTTTGAAGCATTGTGATGAAGAGCTGGCAATCTGTGTTGATGCTGCTGCAGCATTAGTGGTGTGGAGCTGCTGTATAAGCATGCTGAATGTGTGCAGTGTAACACTGTGCGTGCGCGAGACCAAACCGTTAGCGTAGTCGTGTACTTCCGCATTGGTGTAAAATGGCGAGTAATGTGTGGTATAGGTCTGTATCGGAATATCCGTAGGTGTTTTGTGGTGTTTTGCGAGTTTCTTGTGGTGTTTTGCGAGTTTAGAGTGCTGTAGCCTCGTTTTCGTTTTGTTCGGCGGCCATTTTTTCTCTCGCTTCGTTTTTTTTTTAGTCTCTAAACTGTTTTATTTCGAGTAAAATCGAGGTGTAAGTTGCATTTTTGAGGTCCTGGGTGCTCCCTCTTGGTGTAGGTAAGTTTTTTATGTATGTGCTGTGTGTATGTATTGTGTTTTAAATGTTTGTATGTCGGCGTGTTGCGTCCGATGTTTGCGAGGTCGTAATGTGTGGTAACGTGTTTCGTACGTTGTTTGCGTGCCTCGTAAAATTTAGCGAGTGTCGTAATTTGTGTGTCGTGTTTTTTGAGTAGCGACGTGAATTTTGCGAGGGTTTGAGGCCCTTGCCCAGTGACCTCGCCAGCAACTGAGTCCCTCGCTTCGCGAGGGGCCTCAGTTGCTGGCATGGAGCGCCTTCGGCGCTCCATGCCAGCAACTGAGACCCGTGCCCAGTGACCTCGCCAGCAACTGAGGCCCTCGCTTCGCGAGGGGCCTCAGTTGCTGGCATGGAGCGCCTTCGGCGCTCCATGCCAGCAACTGAGGCCCTTGCCCAGTGACCTCGCTACGCGAGGGCCGCGGCTCGCTGCGCGAGCCGCGGCCCTCGCTTCGCGAGGGCCGCGGGCTCGCTACGCGAGCCCGCAAGCGTGAGCAACGACTCGTACGCTCACAACTATATATGTGATATATATATATATATATATATATGTCCAATAAAAAAGGTGTCACTATATACTGCAATTCTCTGATTATTCATCTATATTACTGAACACTCACAGCTACCTCACTCTTCATAACTATATATACTCCCCGTTATCCGGCACCTACGGGGACTCCCTATTGCCGGATATGTGTCGTTTCCGGTCTAAACCAGCCTTAAACACCCCAAAACCCCTTAAAATGTTTTTTTAAAAGGCTTTAGCAACTAAACTGGGCCATTTAGGTCCAGAAAAAATAATTAGAAAAAAGTTTGCATTTTATTTTTTTACAGTCTCGAACTCCGGATAGTGCCGGTTATGCCGGTTTAGCAGTAGTTTTATGAAAAGGGGGAATTGATGCCGGTGCCGGTTGCTTCAGAGTTCTGGTTAGTTGGGTGCCAGATAACCGGGATACTATATATATATATATATATATATATATATATATATATATATATATATATATATATATATATATATATATATATATATATATATATATATATATATTTGAATGTCTAAAACAAGTAAAAAAAACCTGCTTCCAGCTCCGAATTCAGAGAAAATCAATTACACTGCACTCTGGGAAGCTTA
>CM050164.1:446526336-446573836 GCA_027410445.1 Discoglossus pictus | reverse complement strand
CATAGTAATTGAGGTTGAAAAAATACTTTTAGTCCATCAAATTCAACCTTTTTAGAACTCATCTGATATGCAGATTATTTGTTAATTTAACAAGAGGAACGCAAACAGAACCCCGCCCCCATTGAAACTTTGCCAATTATCTGAAAAGGGGGGAAAAACTCCCTTTCTGACCCCAGATACTGGTAATCGGACTCCTCCCTGGATCAATACTACCTTATCCAGGATAATCCATAATGCACTTTTTATTCAGTGGATAGATGTAGTTGCAATGAATGGTTAAATATGAGTTAAAATGTTTACATTTACAAATTGTTTCTTGTATTATAATACAACAACATTTTATCACTGCTGTTTGTCAGGCGTTTGACAGTGGCTAGAGGCAGGGACATCTTCTGGATTGCTTCCTTGTTGTCTTGTGTACTTCAATGAAGCTGTGAGCTATACCATGTAGGGTCACCCAAGATCGGCAGGACATGGCAGAGAGGTCAGACAAATTGCTGTCTACTGGAGAAGGAACTGGCAACCAGAGACATAGGGATATATGTTCCTGTGGTGCTGCTGTCCATAAGGTCACTGGAAGTTGGTCACAACTGAATGACTGAACAGCAACAGAGGCGAGGCATATGCAAAATGGTTATGCCTTAAAAACAATATATCATGTTTTCAGTTCGTGGAAAAGAATATGTACACCAGTGATCTTGCGACTATTAGCCATATTATAATGCACAATATTATTTGATATTTTAAGTATAGATAAGGGGAGGTATTGCCAGAGCATCTGCCCCCACATGCAAGAAATTAGAAGCTTAGTGAATCTAGGTGACTGTGATCATTGATTTTCGCAATGGGTATAATGCTTGCAAAATTACAGGGACATGGGAGGTTGCCTGTTTTTAAAATTAAAATAGAATACATGAATGTTTATTTGCATATTTAAACAACATTTTATTACAATTATCTGTTTTGACTCACTGAAACCTCCCAAAGAGTCCATACAATGGTTCCCCACCCCATAGATCATGCACACAAAATTGAAGCCTGGCAATGCTGTTTGCCACTCCATGCGAGGTTCTCCCCCTCTAATTTCAGCGCTCATCGCGTGCCTCGCAATGAGCACCTCCGGCGCTCATTGCAGGCCTCGTCCAACCCGCCACTTTCTTGCCTCACAATGAGCACCTTTGGCGCTCATTGCGAGCCTTTCCCCCGCTTCACCGCTCATTTCATGCGTCGTCCAACCCGCAACTTTTGTGCCTCTCCCCACTCTCTGATTCCTGTAACTGTTTCCTCCTCTCTCTGTTTCCCCCCCCCCCCCCTTATTTCCCTCCCTGGTGTCTCTTTTCCCCCGTCACTCACCCCTGGGTCTCTTTCCACCCTCACCCCCTCTCTCGCCCCTGTGTCTTTCTCCTCTCTCTCCCTGCTGAAGTCTTGCGTGCCTCGCGATGAGCGGCATTGCTTTTTTTTTCCAAGTCTTGCGGGGCTGGCATTGTTCGTCTAAGTGCTTCGGGCTTCGGCCTCATTTTGTTCCCTTTTTGAAAGCATTTACGTTTTTACGGCCACCATTTATTTTCTCGCTTAGCCGATTTTCGGTCCCCTTTAACCGCACTCACAGGCTCCCTACCTCTCCCACTGTGCTGTGTGTGAGGTTTTTAAGATAATTTTTAAATAATTTGGCGTTTTTTGGCGGTTTTCTGAGTTACGTGGTTGAAAAAATATCGTCCGTTAAAGTCATCATTTTTTTTAAGTCTTGCATGCTACCCGATCATTTTCAAAGTGCTACGGGCTTCAGTGCTGTGGAGCCTGTTTCAAAGTCTTGCGGTTCTCACGCTCATCGTGGGCCTGGCAATGAACACCTTTGGCGCTCATTGCCAGCCTTTTTCAAAGTCTTGCGGACTTTGCGATGATCGCCTTTGGCACTCATTGCAGACCCCTTGATTTAACAATATCAAAGTCTTGCGGGCCTGCAATGAGTGCCTTCGGTGCTCATTGCACATGCGCAAGCCCATAATCACAACAACTTTGATATGTATTATATAGAATTTTTAGCTGTTTAAATATGCAAATACAAACTAAAGTGGTTTATTTTAATTTTAAAAACAGGGAACCAATAACATTCAATGGACCGCTACCTTGTTATGGTGAAGGGACTTGTGTACTTCAGTGAAGCTATGAGCTATACCATGATTAGTCAACCAAGATGGGCAGGTCATAGCAGAGAGGTCAGATAAATAATGGTCCACTGAAGAAGGAACTGGCAATCCACTGCAGTATTAAATAAGAAAACCTTATGGATAAGCACAGCCAGAGTCATAACAATAGATGTGCCTGGCATGCTGCAAACCATAGGGTCACGGAGAGTTGGACACAACTGAACAACTAAACAAACAAAACATTCAGTGTCCCTTTAATATTCAATAACGATACACTGGCAATTAGACAAATCTGTTTGGCACCAATCTGCTACAATATGGTCCTTATTCAATTGCAAACCCGCAGATTACATTATACAGGCCATAAT
This sequence comes from Discoglossus pictus, assembly GCA_027410445.1. Classification (NCBI taxonomy): domain Eukaryota; kingdom Metazoa; phylum Chordata; class Amphibia; order Anura; family Alytidae; genus Discoglossus; species Discoglossus pictus. Next base: position 446,571,321 of record CM050164.1, on the reverse strand, counting down.
GCTTGCGGGTTTGAAATTTGCTACAATTACAGAGCGATTCAATTGAACAAGCCCGCAGCTACCTGTCCGAAAACCGAAACTGTAAATCATACAATCATATGTAGCATTTCAGAGCGTGATCATGAACAATTAAACAATGCTGTAACTACTGATTTAGAAACAGCCAATAGTAAATGAGACCGTCATCATGACGCCAGTAAAACATGGAGGTTACACGTCAATAAATTAGAAATCAAAAGTCTGATATGCAATCAGACTCACAATCCAGCAAAAAAAGATAAATGAATGCCAATACTGTTCTAGTCCATGTGGGTGGCCTGATATGTACTAACTCATTGATTCCCGAGATCGATATAACCCCCGAAATCAAAAATAAGAAAAATTATTTTCTGTTGCAGATTTGCAAGCTTGAGACTGTTGTGTAATTAATTCTAATGTCTAAAGTGCAGAATTGATTTTTTTTATTTGCATTTACAGTTCTACAAACAGGTGTTTAACCCCCTTGCGGGTCTACATTTGCCATTTACAGGTGTGAATACAATTATGGGCTTGTTAAATTGTAGCAATTGAATAGCGATTTGCGATTGTAACATTTACAGGCTTGAAAGATCAAAGGCTTAGATTGTATATACTCTGGTATGTGAGATAAAGAGAACATTGCTATATGAATACAATTTATATCAAGGTGTTGTGCACTGTATTACAAGCCACATAGTTGGCTCTTTTCTTGATATTTCTTATTGTCCTTTATTTAAAATGCGCCAACATATTCCGTATAGCTATACATGGGTTAAGTACAAGGCAAAACAAATTTAACACATTGCAAAAGAATGGAGGTACCCAAAGCACCTAACAAGATTGAAAACTCATAAAATTACAATTTATTGGTAATGTGTTTAAGTGTCTTCTTTCATCTTAGAATCTGGTTGTCACCTCAACCCTCAGCACATTCTTCTTGTCACCCAGTGCTCTGTGTTTGGGTGCTGGTAACATTGTACAACACACATGGCTCTCAAAATCTTGTAAAGAGAGTATTTCCTTTAATGCAGACATTATAGGTTCAAGGTTCATCTCACCTATAGTAAAGTACATCTAACCACTAGACCAGTGGTAGTCAACCTGGTCCCTACCACCCACTAGTGGACTATTCAAACTTTTATGGTGGGTGGTGGGGTAATCGCTTGGTGGCATCGCTGACGAGTGGCGTCACACCCCGGAGACCCGCAGAGCTATGCTTGGCTGGTTGGAGAGCTGGTGAGAGAGTCTAGGGACAGCCGTCAGGACCGAATAACTATGTAGTAAGTACAGGACGATACATAGCTAGGGTTATATGGTTTATGAAACCAGAAATGAGAGTAAAATAAGTTACTAAAAACAAAGTTAGAGATGCTCAATCAGAGAACGAATTCACCGTATTTAGGTTAGTTCTATGGACATGATAACCCACTCTGAGAGAAATCTCTTTTAGCTCACTTGTGCCCTTCACAGGAGAAAAAGCAAACCCCAGATGTACGTTTCGGCCTTCATTGGGCCTCATCTGGGGTTAGCTGTTTCTCCTGTTCAGGATAGAATTGCCTGGTATTTCGGGGTTGGATTTTGAGTGAGACCAGACTGATATACTACAGGATATTTCTCCCTGTGAAGGGCACAAGTGAGCTAAAAGAGGTTACTCTCAAAGTAGGTAACCAGACCTATAGGACAAACCTACTTCAGGTATTGTCCGTTCTCAGATTGAACACCTCTAATTTCGTTGTGTATGCGAATGACCCTTAGGGGTTGTTCTCACCTTAAGAGTGATGGGGGACTCCAGACGTGGACTCCTCGCTCACTGTGCCTTAGGGAGTACAGCTGCACCTCACTGACGAGGCCCACAGAGGCCGAAACGCGTCCAGGGTTTGCTGTTTCTCCTGTTCAGGGTAGTATTGCCTGGTATTTTTGGGGCTGAGTCACTGATATACTACAGAATATTTCTCCCTGTGAAGGGCACAAGTGAGCTAAAAGAGGCCGCTCTCTGAGTAGGTAACCAGACCTATAGAGCAAACCTACTTCAGGTATTGTACGTTCTCAAATTGAGCACCTCTAATTTGGTTGTTGTAAAATAAGTTACTGCGGCACCGATGGGCGGTAAGGAAATTTTACTATTAAAAGTGGGCGGTGGTTATTAAAAGGTTGACAACCCCTGCACTAGAACTTTAAGCTGCTTTTAGAAGACGGATGCCTTTAGAAGACTTTTTTTAAGCAGAAGAATCCTCCCAAGAACTCAGTTAAATAATGAACTAAAGTTATTATGCCTCAAATCAAGGCAAAACACTTGTATATGCCAATGTCTGTATAAATAGTGTAATTAGGGACATGGATGGTATATCACAGGAGTAAACAACCCATGGCTAACAAATATGTCTCGGTACGTCAACTTGTGGCTCTTCTAACAACCTCCAGTTCAGCAATATGAATTCAAATCCATTGTTAGCTGTGAATTCAAACCAGTTTCAGTTTGCTTCTTTGCCATTGTAGAAAAAAAGATAAAATAGGCAAGCTTCATGATTTTTGGAACATCTCTCTTTCTGCTATGTAATGAAGTTATGTAGAAGCCCTTTCTTACCTCCGGATCTCCAAGTTTTGCATGTATTGGCTCCTTCATAACCAAAAAAATTAAATTGTTCCTGAAGGAGATTATTTATTGCGTTGGTTTGACATGGTGCTTTTGTGTATATGTGAATAGTTGTGACATTTCAGTCAAACCCTGCTCCTGTGTATCAATCCTTCGTACAGTTATATATCATCACGGTTACTTTATCACAAAATGAGTAATAGTAGTGACGTAATGTGATAACTTATGAGCGCGCACATGAAGTGCTTATGCATTGCGTATTTACCTGTGCATATATAACAAAACAAGCTCCTAAACCGGCATCATTTGCACAAAGGTGTCTGGGACCTAATTTCTTCCCTATTCCAGTACAATAAGAAATAATCATCTTAGCCTTGAGAAGTACATGACAAAGCTAGAACTATTTTAATTAAATCTGACATGTTTTTGTAGTAGAGGTCTTGCATTTCTAAATCAGTTCTCTGTGCAACTTAATCTTCTACATTGTTTTAAATGTAAATCAATGAAGATATAATCTTTGAGAGAAACCTCCAAATGTATGAAAGGAAGAATTGCTGGAGATATTTTGAAGAACATGTCAATTCCTTTGCTATCTGTAAAGTATAATTTATTTTAAGATTTGACATTTCCATGAGTTAACCAACTCTTCAGCCTTTACAACACAAAGCCCAAAGTGGTTTGGGTTACAAGAGTGGTGGAAAACTCCATAGTATGAGATCCACCAAAAGTCCATAATCTATAGAGCTATCTGCTCACGTATTTAGGTCTAGCACCTGTGAGTTTCATTCATTCTCATAAGTCTACCTGTATTCAAACAGAAAATCTGGACTGCTGATGGGCCTTATAGGATCAAGTAACTAGATTGTGTAGCTATATCTATTTGGGCTTCTCAGAACTAACCGATAATCCAAATAGATAAACGAGAGGGATGATGAACTAACAGATAATCCAAATAGATAAACGAGAGGAATAGATAAATGAGAGGACCAGCAAGATTTTGGAAGTTGATAGACTTCGAAACAAAATAAAACAAAAAACAGATTTGATTTGAGTAGAAAGGAGGACTCAAATAGAGAGGTGAAACGGCAGCACCAGAACAAAGCTGCTAATGGGTACAATTGTATTCCTCTACATTAGAGTAAGGCATTTATAGCTCCAATTTTGAGTTCACAGCTGCTTCCAACTCTGATCTCTCTGCCCCGGTTTCCATTAGTGATTCCATTTCAGGTCCGGAATATTTGTGATACACTTGGATAAACCGAAATAGAACATAAAGCAAGGGACTTATTATAGGATCTTCAGTTTCAAATGGTTGACTGCGTTCATATATATATATATATATATATATATATATATTTATATATGAATATAGATAGATAAAGAGATATGATATAAATAAATATATAAATATATATATATATATATATATATATATACAGTATATAGATAGATAAAGAGATATTATATAAATATATATATAAATATATATATATAAATAAATATATATATATATATTTTTATTATATATATATATATATATTTATATATTTATTTTATTTATATATATATATATATATTTATTTATATATATATATTTATTTATTTATATATATATATATATTTATATATATATATATATATATTATCTATCTATTGATGTGTCCTATTAAGCAAACATATTTGTATATATTTATATAACCATTTTATTATTAAATTGTATAAAAATGTATAACTGTAAGTATATAGTATGATCAGCCATACCCCTACTCAACAAATATATACACATTCATCCAAGAGACAAATGCTTCCATCCCATTCCTCCTGTGCTTGCTTGGTATCTGGCATGATATGATTGTTGAGTTGATGGTTTTTTGATTTAGGTCCAATTAAAATGCATGTTACCCGTCTGACAGAAGAGATTGCCAAACATTTCCCTAGAGAAGCTCGTCTGGACTGGAAATACATTCGGAAATCCTGCTCCCCATATATGTAACCTCTGTGTTACCTCTCAGATAATGAGTGTTATGACTTGTTATTGGGGTCTGTCTGTGCTATTCACAGACTGGTTATTTCAATATTTCAGCCTCAAAAGAATTCCCAGTTTATTCTTGGATATCTAAAAATGTACAATGGTTGTGTGAAATCCTGCAATGTGTCTTTATGTGTTTTGGAGACGTCTTATCTTCTAGATCTGTCCAGCTCTTAAGGCATTGGTGTTATAAAGCCAGTTACAACTTGTGTTACTGTGTAATAAATTGTGAGCAGGCTTTGTAGAGTGTGTACAATCTCTCAGATCTTGCATATACAAAGCTGAACCCAAACTCATTAAAATGTTTAGCATATTTTACATGTGTTGGTATGTATCATGCACATTAGTGCAAACAATGCAGATATCACATCACTTGGGAGGGTATGGATGTTTCCCTGTAATCTAACACATACTTCTTATATCAGATGCACACATTACATTGATGCTCTTGTTAATAAAATTGTGTTCATCAAACAAACACTTAGGTAGTTTATTTTAATTTAAAAATCCGTGATCCTTCATGTCATGATTACATTGTTTAGTGACTGTAATATTACCAGTAATTATGGATATGGCCAAGGGAGCACGACATTGTTGAAATGTAATTCTGTGTTGCCTGTACATTGTTACCTTGTATCCTAGTTCTTATATGTAATAGAGGGAAAATGTGATGTAAACCATTATATATGTGGAAATGGTGCACAGAAGCTTAATTGTAGAACATTGCATCTGCACACATACAGGCCTTGATTCAAGGCAGATGACTGCTCCTTAGGAGGCTTGAGCAAACATTTGAGATTAACATCAAGTTTTTTTGCCCTAGCTAGCTATAGACACCTGTCGAGTAGTTTAGACATCTGGTGAGTTTTATCTCAAGGGCTTCTATAGCAACCAAAGTCACAAGGCAGATGTGCTGATATCACACACATACACAAAGGTACACAGGGTGTGGTATGGGAGATGTATAAATATGCTGGGTCCATGATTCAATAATGGTTTAGTTCTAGTTTTCACATATCCAAGGTGTGAGGCTGTTTTTGTGTTTGTATCCTGAATTGGGGAGTGGTCATGCCATAGGCCACTAGTAACCTGTATCCAATATTCTCTGCCTGTACCTTTGGGCATTGTCCTCTTCAGATGCCATCTTTTGTGCCACAGAGAACAAGAACCACACAATTCTGCTGGGGTTTGAAATAGGTTCAAATCAAACGCTCTTGAAGAAGCAGATCATGATATTTCCATATTCATTTAAAGGTATATGGAAGTTTCCTGGATTATGAATGCATCCAATAGAGGAGAATCAGTAGTTTACACAATAATATTTGCATGAATAAATCCCAAAATAGACATTAATAACTTTACCCTAGAGTTTGCATCATTTCTTTAGTTTTCTGGCAGGAATGCCTATGAATATCCAAGCTGAATTAGCATAAAATTCATAATTCATCGTGGCCAAATAGAAGCAGCTACAACATTGTAGCAAAATATTAGTAATCAGACTCTGCAGGAAAGCATCATGGGATATGTAGTTTTTTGTTCCCACCACTAAGCAGCAGCTCGGGCAGCAATGCTCTGGTTCTCTGCACTGTGTTGCTGTTACCTTGAAGGTTAGTATAGTGTTAAAAAACATACATGAATGCAGTTTTTCTATTGGCTATGTAGGGGTGTGGAACATAATATTTTTAAATAAAATAAATATCTATGTGGGCATAATGAATCAATGTAATATGTATATATATATATATATATAGTAATTTAGTAATCATTAATCCATATATATAGATTAATAATGAGTATTGCAATATTATTTGATACCTTTTGTATTGGACAAACGTCTTTTTTATAATGACGAACTTTCGAGAGGTTTAACCTCTCTTTATCAAGTCTCGAGCAATACTAACATGAGTTGGAACCCTCAGTTTGAATAATAACAGCAGATGCAGATAGAGTGGAAACAGCATCTGACATCATCAGGTAAATACATATATGGGGAATAAACATAACATAGCAAAGGAAACATATATACACTTATTATATACACATATACATCAATATATACATGAAAAAGCAGAGCACTGTAGATGTCTCCACTCTATCTGCATCTGCTGTTATTATTCAATCTGAGGGTTCCTTCTCATGTTAGTATTGCTTGAGACTTGATAAAGAGAGGTTAAACCTCTCGAAAGCTTGTCATTATAAATAAGATGTTGTCCAATAAAAAAGGTATACAATTATATTGCAATACTCATTATTAATCTATATATATATATATATATATATATATATATATATATATATATATATATATGGATTAATAATTACTAAATTACTAGATTACTGGACATTCACGGCTGCTTCACTCTTCAATATATATATATATATATATATATATATATATATATATATATATATATATATATATATATAATATTAGATTATATACTGACACTTACTAAAGTATCAACTCACTGTAGTTTTCAATTGTTACTCTTTATATACAGATAACCCTGTCAGTAATGTCAGAGGAGATGTCAGGCAAGATGTCATCAAATTTTAGCTGCGATCCCCGTGATATTTTAAGATAAAAGAGCCTCGCTCTTTGCTAATCGATGTTAACAATGTAAACTTGTTTTGCAGACATGTCACCAGTACAAATTGAAGTGATATATCTGAAAATAACAATATTTATCCTTGTAACAAAAAAAAAATCAGTTTATTTAACGGAAAGATTGAGAATACTTTGATTCAATGTCAAGCGTTGTCTGTTATTTCATTTACTTTGACTTTGCAATATTCAGCTAAAGAAAACTAAACCGAGAGGCGCTGTCAGGGGATTGTTGCCAAACTATGATGTGAGCTTGTCAAAAAAATCTCTATTTTGAAAGATTTTGGGTACAGCAAGTAGAGGAGTTCAGAAAATGAATTCAGTAACATTAGATTCCGTTCCTCCATTGTCTATCGCTCCTCGTTATGCTGTTACATGGTAGATGTGATTTGAATGTTAATTAGATGGAAACTTTGAAAACATTTTAAAGACAAGTAAATGTGCCATCACAAAATGGGAAGTTATTATCTTTGGGAATTTTAATGGCTATGGAGTATTCCAGTTAGCAGCTGGCAATTAGAAATTTGCTGATGATCAGCAAAGCAAATTGAGAGACAATAAACAGAGAGAGAGAGAGAGACCGCTAACCTCTATAGAAGGCAATTGTTTACAGAATTACTTGCATGTTTTAAGTATGTTTTGCGTGTTTGGCTGTTGACCGTTTGCTTCCTCTCGCTCAGTGCAGGGTCACTGGTTTGTTCTTTGAGTCACTGGTTGTTTGCTTTTGTTCTTTGAAGTGTCCTTATCCTAAAGTAAGCATTGCACAAGGCAAATTATGTATGTTTATGAGTCTGGTGGTCCAGTTAGGATTCTTTGCCTGCAACCTGGTTACGATTTCAAGTCAGGAAATCAAAAGGTTACACTAACCTGAAGCTGACCTGGGTTGGGCCTGGTCAGTACTTGGATGGGAGACTACCTTGGAATACCAGCAGCTGTATACTGTGGCCCACTGGAGAAGGAGCTAGCAACCCATTGCAGTATCTCTGCCATGAATAACAAATGGATCAGCATGATCATGGACATTAAGATGTCCTGGTGTGTTACGGTCCATTTGGTCACGGAGAGTCAGAAACAACTGACCAACACAAAAAAAGAGCCTTGTGCACTGTGCTACTGCTAGGTAATGCCCACCATATAAAATAATCAATGCAAGTGAAACATTGATTCATTCATACCAATTTATTTCACTTAAAAAAATGGTTTCCACACCCCCAGAGCTGCCTACATAGGCACTCTATACTAACCAATATAAAAACTGCATTCAAATATGTTTTTAACCCTATATTAAACTTCCAGTGAGCGGCAGCACAGTGCAGAGATCCAGAGTTGCATAATTCATGTCAGGAGATAGAGGTTGTGCAGTGGGAGCATATCCCATGATGCTTTGCTGCAGAAACGGAATCCCAATACTGCTACAGTGTTGTAACTGCCTCTGATTGGCCACAACTAATTATGAATTTTATGCCAATTTAGCTTGAATTTTTAGGGGTGTTCCTTCTCAAAATCAACTGCCTGAAAACTGAGGAAATATTTCAAACTTTAGGTTAAGTTTATAAAAAAAATTTGGGGGGATTTTTTTTCATGCAAAAAAATGTTGGCATACACTAGTATTTATTATTATTTATTATCTTTATTTGTAACACGCCAACATATTCCGTATCGCTGTAGGTTAAATACATGGCAAAAACAAAATTATCGCCTTATAAAGAATGGAGGGCCCTGTTTTTGAGCTTAAAATCAAATGTACATAGTGCTTGTTTCCAAGGCACTGATACAAGATTGAAAACTCGCAAACTTACAATCCTCTATCAGATGCGTTCAAAATCTATGAAATAAATATGTAAGTAATTATATTGAAATTAAACCAAACTTTATTTAAAGTTTGTATTAATATTTTAGTGTAATTATGCTAGATTTTAAAATGTCCCTTTTTTTATAGTGTCCCTTTAATATGTAGGATGGAAGAGAGAGGAAGTGATGTGATAGAAACCTTTCAATATTTCAATGATTTAATAAAATTCACGAGGCAGATATGTTCCAGAAAAAGAGGGATTCAAGAACAAGAGGTCATAATTTGAGTTGGAAGGTGGAAGATTTAGGCTAATGTATGAAATCTTCCACCTGTGGATAAATGGAATAGCGTTCCAGTGGAAGTGGTAAAGTAAGATTTAAGCATGCCTAGGATAAGCATACCCAAAGTTTAATTAACTGGAGCTTTTTAGGTAGATAGAATGGACAGAATACCTGGGCCTTTTTTTGCCATATGTCATTGAATATTTGTTTCTGTGTTATGGTTTTCGTTCATTCCTTTGTGGTATGAATAGGTTGGGTCACGGCACACACGTAGTGCTCTATACAACATTAACAAAGTGATATAGTAGCCTCAGAAACACATACTTTACTTTTAATCTAAAGAATGCAACTTATAAGATGGGTTTACTAAGCAGTGCAGGGGCTATGAACACAATAGCTATTGCATCCTTCAACAAACACTTCACAGCCCCATATAGCAACATGTCTTAATAACAAAAAAATGAATTTATATATCTATTTTTTTAAATAACTGGTTCATATAATTATTCATATAATTTTAAATAAACAAACATGCAGTTACCTCATTTTGACATATGTTTTATTACATATACAAAAGGACATATTTCTGATTTTTAAACACCAAAGAAAAAAGTGTCCTTATTGGGAATTGAACCTAGGACCTTTTCCACAAACAACAGCAAGATTAGCTTTGTCCCATGTACACTCTTCCCATTGAAGCTGCTAGAGTAGTTACAAATAGTTACAAATCACTTACCATTCCCTGATTCGAGGTCTCTATCCCTGATTCTAATTAATATTCATTATGTTCCATGCAGTACAGAGCTCATTACTGATTAAGGCAGAGGCAACACACTGAAATAGCCTGACTTCGATTAATCATATTAATTCACTATAAATTTTAAGAATTAAAACACTTTTCTGCATATTTTTTTCACCCTCTATTTAATAGTGCAGAGCTCATATTGGGACTTTTGTGGTCCTTTAACTTCCTGAGGTGGAAGGAGACTTTAAAAGCACAGGAAGCTTTTATCTGGACAATGAAAACGTGGCATGTAAAACTGTCAGTGCTTTCGTTGGGTCTAACAGGAAATTCATAACTTTACAAGGATACAACCTCCTGAGACAGAATTGGAAAGAAGCAGTCCAGTAAAGATAATGGAGGCTTACAGTAATGAACAATTCCATATAAATAAAAAATGTAATCTGTTTTATACTATTTCTTATTAAGTTATGTTATTTCTTTGTTCTATCTTATAGAAAACCTTTGAACACAAGGTCCTTTAATTGTGATTTCCTGAGACACGTGGATCTCTGTACCATGATATTTACATGTACATGTGTTTGTATAATCAATTACTGCATTGCACTGGCAATGCTTTCCATTCATGTTTTGTGACTCATTTGCTTGCTTGAGTAACTATGTATTTCTCAGTGCAAACTAATTGATGTATGATGGGAGGGGTTACTGCACTCACATAGTGCTTTGAAAGCATTTTTTCTTAAAGGGGCACTTCACAGCCATTGTATCCTCAATCCCACTGGCCACTTGACGACCCCAATGCTTTCTGAATCTAGTTCTGAGGATGTGGTTCGTACATCACAAGTGGCCTTTGAGTTTTACTTAGGTGGCCTGCTGTACCAGTGAGATTATAAAATATTATGAAAAGAAATTACAAAAAATGATAAAAAAATAAAGTCCAAAAATGCCTAGTTAGTGGATTTTATGACTGGTAAGTGTGCTTATTATAATTGCGAAGTAGAAAGTATAAAGTTCATTAGGTGGTCTGCAATAATGCTCTGAAGTATTCAAATGGTCCCCTTCTGTATACCATATAGGGACACCCAAGATGGGCAGATCATAGCAGAGAGGTCGGACAAATTACAGCCCACTGGAGATGGAACTAGTAATCCACTCTGGTATCTAGGCTAAGAAAAATCTTATGGATAAGCATAACCAGGTACAAGATGTGCTTGGTGTGCTGCAGTCCATAAGGTCATGTAGAGTCAGACACGACTGAACGGCTAAACAACGAAATGGTCTTGGTGGACCAGATGAATACTCTTGCACTATAGTTTAGGAACCACTACTCGATAATCTCCCCAATTTAAAGCAGCATACACAGTGGAATAATTCTCACTGGTAGGCTCATACAACCACCCTAACATTTCATTGGGTAGTTTGAGTCCGTTCAGGCTAAATTATGTCCAAAGTAGATGTACCCCAGGATAGGTGGAGGAAGGTTCATGTCCCAAGCCAGGTTGTCTTCACAATGAAGCCACATTTTTGTATGTTGATGTTTTCTCTATCAATTGTTATCTCTCTCTGGTGTATATATATATATATATATATATATATATATATATATATATATATATAACTGGATTTCCCAGAATTCTGAGCTGGGAACAGGTTTTTTACATTGTTTTAGACATTCAAATGTGAACACAAATTATTATTTATTTACTATACGGTGGAGGGCTTCTATCACTCTTTTGTCCTCCATATATTAAATGATTGTTGTGGGGAACTACTCAAAATATCCACTACCCAAGCTAAGGAACAGGCCCCATGCCGATCATAGTCAGTAACCCTGAAACGGCTGTTCATGGGTAGGATTCCCAGCTTGTGTATAATCCAACCTTGGCTTTGCATATAAGCTATGTAATACAGCAGGCATAAGCTTAAAGGAAGCATGTTTAAAATGGTTTATGGATTAAAGAGCGAAGCATTTGTGGGCATATTTGCATGTCCCTGCTCAGCTTCCCAGAATGCAGTGTAATAACTGTATTTCTCGGAATTGTGAGCTGGAAACAGGTTTTTTAACTTGTTTTAAACATTCAAATGTGAATACAAATGTACTATTTATTTACTATATATATAATGTGTGTGTGTATTGTAAATACCAATAAGTTGATATATAGACTCATTAGAATATCATAAGAAGTAGAATTAGTAACACTTTTTACTCCAGTTTTGACTTATTTGATGAGTGTATTATTAGTATAATAATTATTGATTGTTTCGTACAAAAAATACCTGGTATAATATTGCTAAACAAAAGCATGTATTTTAGTGTTTGGCAGATACATCACATACGACGCCATATACATTTTTATTTCTATTTAATAGATTACATACATGTTTAATTAAACCCATTGTAAACCTCTACATCCTCCTATACAACTGTCTCCCGTGGGACATCTCTCTGATGTATGAGGTTCACTGGAGGGTAGCCTTGAAGATAGATGAGAGAAAGAGAGACGGGAGTTCAAGGTCACAGAGGGTAGGTCAAAATGGAGGAGGAGAATGTGTACAATGTGGGATCTATGAAAGAGAATGAAGTAATATAGGGGAGACACAAGGACAAATGGCAGTGAGGAATAGCATGTGAGGTAAAGGGGAAGCTGACTCAAGAGAAACATTCTTTACGATACATAAAATGATAAAGGAGGCAGGTGCAAGGAGGAACAATGAAAAAGTCATTCTAATGATAAAGGCGTCTTGTTTGAACATGAGGTTATATATAGAATCAGTCTTCTAAAAAAAACCTTAGTAAATAATGTAGAGTTTCCTTGGTTCATACATGTGGTTTATTAAATACTTGTTATGGTAGATTCTCACGATTCCCACCCTACTCCTACCGTTGAGTTATATATTTGGGATTCATGGGATTTTTGGAGATCGCAATAATCTTTAGGGCAAAATTTACACAAATTGTTCACTTTATTAAGGAGACTTCAGTGATTTAACAACAAATACAAAATGAAATATATATATATATAACTTTGGATGAACCCCTTATTGTGGGACAATAAGATGATAAGTCAAATATCCTTTTCCCCAATTACCATCTTTTGTATTTCAAGGCGTATTAGTACTAAGTATTGGATTTAGGAGGTCGACTCATTTTGCTAAATTTCTTTAAAGGAATGCAGGATCATATTTTTTTCTGACAAAAATTATCAGGAAGATGTTTTTTAGATGTTAAAGCAAAAATGTTAAGTGTATTTCTTTGGCAACAATGTTTGTCCAAAAATAATTGTGATGCAAGTTTTCAGGAATAGGGATACAACTGTATTAACATGATTTTATTACATGGCTTTATTAATAGAGGCAACAATACTACCAATATTAATTGTACTAGTCTATATGCCATCTGCATTATTAGTATGTGTATATATATATATATATATATATATATACTGCATCTTGTAACAATATTAATAATAATATTTCTCTTTTATATATAAAATACTACCTTTTGCCTTAGTGAAGAATATAAAAGGTGTATATAAAAATGTATATATTTTAAATAGTAATTGAAATTTTCGATAAGTTGAGCTATATGTATATTTCCTTATACCCCTTCTGCTATATGGGTACCAACCATGGAAGGTGCAGCAAAGTTCTTCATTGTGGCTGCATCGTCTACTTCCCCAATATGAATTATACACTGAAGCTTCACTTTGTAGCCCCTGCAAAGCTCAAGTGAGTTTAGATTCATATATAAAAAAAGCTGGGAAATCTTGGAAACCCTTGCAAGATGTTGTCTCTCCTCGAGTCTGTTACCTTAGAGCAGTGGTAGGCAACAAGGTGGCCCAGGAGCATAAGTAGCCGGCCCTCAGGCACTTCACATGAAGCCCCTGCAAAGCTCACTGAAGCTGGATTTATATATACAAAGCTGAGAAGTCTTGGAAAACTATTGGAGCTCCTCAAGTCTGTTACCTTAGAGCAGTGGTAGGCAACAGGTTGCCCAGGAGCATAAGCAGCCGGCCCTCAGGCACTTTACATGTAGCCTCCAAAGCTCAGTGAAGCTGGATTTATATCTTGGAAAAATCTTGGAGCTCCTCAAGTCTGTTACCTTAAAGCAGTGGTAAGCCAACAGGGGCCCAGGGGCATCATGTGGCCCTCAGGCACTTTGTATATGGCCCACAGCGTGTTATCTACAGTAGGAGAGCATGACCCTTTTCAACAATACAGAGCCTATTTTATCTCTGTACAGTTAGCAAATACACTCCAAAGCATATCTTCTCATTTACCTGTTAACTGTTACCATTTACTCCACACAAAGTGATTTTAGTATTTTTTTCTACATATAAAAGAAAATGCTAAAAACCACTTGCAGCCCTCTTAAGGACTCTGGGGTCATATATGTGGCCCTTTAATTGTAAATGGTTGCCGTTTGCTGCCTTAGAGCATCTAGCCCAAGATGATTTTCCATACCAATTTCCCCTGTCTATTATTATCCTTTATTTGCAATGCACCAACATATTCCTCATCGCTATACAATGGTTAAGTACAAGGCAAAAACTATTTTAACACATTGCAAAAGAATAGAGGGTCCTGTCTTTGAGCTTAAAATTAAATGTATATAGTGCTTTCCCCAAAGATTAAAAACTTGCAAACTCTCACCTCTCCTTTCTTACCCTAAAGTTTGAAAATTTCATTTGGCATTTGATTTTGAGAATTAATTTACCTGAAAACTTAAGCTAAATTAGCATAACGTTCATAATTTGTGGCCAATCAGAGGCAGGTACAACATTGTTGCAATGTCTGGCGATGGTCTCTGCACCACAAGGAAGCAGCTTCAGGCAGTGCCGCTGTTGGCTTGAAGGTTAGTGTTGGGTTAAAAAATGTACTTGGATGCAGTTTTTCTATTGGTTAGTACGGGTCCTTATGTAGGCTCCTCTGGGGGTGTGGAAACCAAATTTGTGTATAGAATGACTCCATGTAATGTGCGTTTCTGATATAAGCAGCAGGTGTTAGATTAGAAAACGTTTAAAACAGGGAAAGATCCATATAACTTTAAAGTAAAAAAAAAAAAAGTTGCCCTTTATACTTCTTTCATAAATTACCCTGCCTACTTCCTTTCACCTGTGACAATCTATCCTCTTCAATACTTTGGCAGAAGTGTTCATATATTTTAGCTAAAGATGTATCCTTGCTGGTCACTTAGCAAGTCACACTATTGCTTATGGTTTTATGGGTGTCATTGCATTTTATAGCAGTAGATTTAAAGTCACATAAAGGTAATATATTACTTTTATAACCTATATGCAGCAGCTGATTTTAAAGAACAAAATGCCTGTAAATCAGAAAATATATAAATATGGTTGGATATCAGCATCTCTGGGGCTGCAAAGTGCTACTCTTAGATTGCAATGGGATTCTCCCCATATGGTATAGACATTTAGTGCATCTGGAGGTGCATTAAGAATCTGAAAACCAGAATATTGGCATTAAGGGTTGTGCTTTTGCCTAGGTGCACTAGGCCAAGGCCTAGGGGTCAGCAGGTTGAATAAAGATGCAGTGCATTGAAATATCTATATGCTGTAAGTGTATTTGTGTAGTCATAAGTGTATTTGATACTTTCTGACATACTATATATATACTAGCGACTTGCCCGTCAAAAATGACGGCAATAAAAACTGAAGCCTGGCAATGCTGTTTGCCACACAATGTAAGCCTCTCCCCCTCTACTTTACTGGCCTTGTGATGAGCGCCTTTGGCGCTCATCACAGGCCTTGCAATGAGCCCCTTTGGAGCTCATTGCGAGTCTCTCACTCTGTCTACTTCCTCCCTCGTGTCTTATTTCCCCCCTCCTCTCCCTCCCTTGTGTCTCCTTCCACCTCGTCTACCTCCTTTGTATCTCCTGCCCCCCTGTGTTTTTATCTCCCTCCCGTGTCTCTAAACCCCTCCCCTGTGTCTCTTTCCCCCTTCTCCCTCCCATGCATCTCTTCCCCCCCCTGTGTCTCCCCCAACCCTCCCCTGTGTCTGTTCCCCCCTGGCCTGTGTCTCTTTCCCCCTCCCCCTGTGTCTGTTACGGCCTTCCTCGTGTCTCTTTCCCTCCCTTATGTATCTTCCCCCCTGCACTCTCTCCCCTGTGTCTCTTCCCCCTCCTCTCACTCCCCTGTGTCTCTTCCCCCTCCTCTTTCTGTGCCTCTTCCTCCCAGTCTCTTCCCCCTCACCCTCTGTGTCTCTCCCCACTCTGTGTCTTCCACCCTCTCCCTCTGTGCCTCTTCCCCCGCCTCTCTCTGTGTGTCTCGCCACTGTGTCTCTTCACCCCTTCCTCTGTTCCCCCCCCCTCTGTGCCTCTTTCCCCCTCTCTCTGTACCTCTTCCCCCCCTTCCCTCTGTGTCTCTTCCTCCCTCACCCGCTGTATCTCTCCCCCCTGTGTCTCTTCCCCCCTCTCCCTCTGTGCCTCTTCCCCCCTCTCCCTCTATGCCTGTTCCCCCCTGGCCTGTGTCTCTTTCCCCCTTCCCCCTGTGTCTGTTCCCCTCTTCCCCCCCATTACCCTCCCATGTGTATCTTCCCCCTGTTCTCCCTCCCGTGTGTCTTTTCCCCCTCCTCTACCTCCCCTGTGTCTCTTTCCCACCTATCCCTCTGTGTCTCTCCCCCCTCCCTCTGTGTCTCTCCCCCCTCCCTCTGTGTCTCTTCCCCACTCTCCCTCTGTGACTCTTCCCCACTCTCCCTCTGTGCCGTGCCTCTCCCCCCCCTCTTCCCCACTCTCCCTCTGTGCCTCTCCCCCCCCATCTTCCCCACTCTCCCTCCCCTCTTCCCCGCTCTCCCTCTGTGCCTCTACCCCCCCTCTTCCCCACTCTTTCATATGCTCTCGGGCGCGCTGCCCGCAAGCGCGGCTTGCGCCGCGCTCTGCGCATGCGCGGCCGCGCTCTGTGTAATGCGCAGAGCGCGGCTCGCGCCGCGCTCTGCGCATGCGCGGCTCGTGCTGTGCTCTGCGCATGCGCGGCTCGTGCTGCGCTCTGCGCAATGCGCAGCAGTTAGTAATTGTCTAACTGCGATTCGTCTGAAGCGTGACGACGAATCGCAGTTAGACAATTATAATATGTGATATATATATATATATATATATATATATATATATATATATATATATATATATAAAAACACATATACACTTATGACTTTGGATACAGGAAGGGAAAATGAAAATTTCTCAATGGCCTAGCGTTTGCAAGTCTGGGTTTGCCAGGTTTATGCAGGTAACAATATCTCCTCTCTAAGCCATTAGCCCGGCATCTATTGACATAAAATTAGATTTATAAGTAAATGTGCAATTTTGCCTTTGCCTGGGAATAATGAAAGGACTACATGCAATTGCAAACAAAAGGTAAATTCACATTATAATTTAGTATCTGTCTATATTGGCGCAAGAAAAATTATATTATAGAAAGACAGTTTATTATTTAAATGGACTTGGAAAACCATTATTATATTCATGCATTTATAAAAGAACATGTTTTAATCATTATCAAAGCTGTGTTTTGCATGAAAAATATTAAGTAAAACCTTCATTGAAAGTAGCAGGAAATGCACAGAGCATACATACTTCTGAAGATTTCATCGGTAGACAAGTAAGAGTCTTATATCTATATTACTGTTTATTGGCTGACAGGGTCAAGCCCCAGATCAGTTATCATTTAAGACCAAGTGCTGGTAGGTAGATTCTTTGTAGGGAATCTTCATGCCACACTATTCTTTTATTGAGCTTGTTTCCAGTGTTGAGTGTCTTAAACTAATTATTTGGTTCTATTTTTCTAAGTAAATAAATATATTAAGCTTTTTTTGTGAATAAAAAATAATAAAATAAAATGGTACAACGGACAGCCTGGCAGGATATTGGTTTCAAGCTCTCCACACTAACACATGAGCTGTGTTGGTTTTTAAATATGGAAGAAAAAAACAAACAAATAGGTGTTGGAGCTTGACACAGACAGCTTGAAAGCTTCTTCTAAGTATGATTTACGTTTTAATTCTTAGTTCATGTTTTGTTTACTTAGAAAATATAAACCAAACTGCCTATTTAAAGCACTAGTAAGTAGGTCTACATTGAAATGGTAAATAGGCTTTATTGTACTTTTCTAGTTAGGGCTCTTCATCTGCAATATATTGTAGTGTTTGGTTTTCTTGAATCACAGTTACCTTAGTTGTGTATTATTAAAGGTATATATAAGTTCACTGGATTTCAAATGTATGAAAAGAAAGAGGCAGTGATTATCAGAAAAATATGTATTATATAAAAAAGTTCAGTGTACTTACAAAGTTATAGGCAAGCAAAATCCAGCTTTGCACATCCAGAGGGAGCTAACATAACCAAGTATACAGAGAGGCAGCCAGATACAGAGTTTGGCTTTTCTGGGACTGCAGGGTGGAAACGCATGGTTGTGTGGGGACTAAGCTCACAGCTGAATTAGAGCAGAAGGAGAGATAGAAAGACTACATATCCCAGGCTGCTTTGCAACACAGGAACCCAAGAGTTTAATAAAAAAAATGTTTCAGATAACCTCTACTTCCTCCTGATTGGCCAAAACAAATTATGAATGTTATGCTAATCCTAACAGGGATTTCTAGGGGTGTCAGCTAACAAAAGCTGAAGGGATTTAGCAAAAATCTTTTTTTTTTACACAAGGAGATTGTAGTAAAGCATGCTGCAACTACAATGACAGTGTCTTTAAAATGGTTACAACAAACTGTTGACATTCCAAAAATAATTAATATTTGTAAAAATAAAGTGTAGTTACATCAAGGTTTAACAGTTTCTTCGATCATTGTATAACCTGAGCAGATGTTATTTTACTTTAGAAGAGAGAAAACCACTGAATAACTATAGAGATGATGCTGTAGATTATTTATGGCATGAGTGATAATGTATAGCAATCATTAAACACAACAGGAGACAAACAGGTGGAAAGAACCGTGAAATAATATCCAATATGCCCTTCGGGAGCATTGATATCCTGGTGCTTTCTAATATGGATTTTGCCCTCTAATAACAGCCAGCGAAAATATATTCAGAGCTAAAAAGAGAAAAACATGAATTACCAAAGAACAGAAAAGAGTTTTAAAAAAATGTATCAGTTAGAGAATATTTGTAATTTTTCCAGTAGGCACTTTTTGCTCACTTTGGATGAGGGCCATTTGGCACAATGGTCATTTCAACCTAACATATAGTTGATCTGTTGTGTTATTATAATTTCTTATCATTAAAAGAATGTCATCTTAGTTCAAAATTCAAGAAATATTCTCATAGCTCACAGATATACAGTGGTCTTCATCTATTTTTTTAATAATTTTATTTTAAAAACAAGTCAAATAAAAATGTTAACATCACACATTTTTCTTTCTATGTATAGGTTGGGATAGTAAGGTGTGCCCAGGAAAGAAATCTATTTTTCTTTTTTTTGTGTGATTTAAATATTTTGTGGAGCACCCTCCTTCATTATCATTGGCAACAATACATTGAGTCATTACATATGTCTGTTATGTTTTAACTTGGTAACTACATTTTATCATCATCAATTTATTGTGATATATAATGTATACTTCACTTACTTCTAGGAAGTCCCAGAGTAACAGATTCAGTGGAGAGCCTTCTTCCTGTTCTTTATCATGAAAGGTGCCATGATGCTACCAGTGTCTCATGCTGCTCAGTCATACAGCATGTAATTGTCGGTTTGTTAGCAGTATGAGGCACTAGTAGTGGGAAGCCACCTCTCTTGTGGATGTGGTTTTAGGCCACAGGTGTGCAACATGGCAGCTCTCATGAAGGAGAACAGAAATAAAGCTGGAGGTTCCAGTAGCGAAAAAGTGTAAATTTATATGACAATTACATTGATAAGGATAAAAATAATTAGTTACACATTTAATAAATTAAAAAAGAATATTATCTGCATTCCCTTACCTAGTTACATAGTAGTTGAGGATAACAAAAGACTATCAGGTTTAACCTTTTTAGATCTCCTCTGATCCTTGTAATATCTGGATTCATTCTTAATTGTTAATTGATCCAGAATTGTTAATTGATCCCTTACAGAGTGAGTGATATTTGTTTGACACATGTGTAGCATTGATCTTATTTTTTATATTGCATCAAATAATGATCTACTTTTTATCCTTTGATGGTTAGATTTCCCGCTGTGTATTTTTCTTTAGTGATGGACAATTTAAATGTATAACATTTGTTGAACTATTGCTGCTCTACCCACAACTAGTAACTATTGGATCTTAGTGGTATTTTTTCAGCTCTGCAAATTTGAATAAATACACAGAACTAAAAGGAAATTATATCTTTTGTCTGTCAGATAGAGTAATAATATCTGGATTTTTCATTTGTTCGTACTTAATTGCATACTTACTGTTTTTGATGCTCTGGCTATTTTTAAGTCTGGTTTGAAATATTAACTGCATTTCCTCTAAGTAGAGGTTAAGTGGCGACAGATGATGGTCACAATGGTAGGGTTAGGGGTTGAGAAAAGCATGTAGTGACTTTATGGCATCCTTCCAGACGGAGTTCAGTTGTCAACTGCTATTTAGTTTCTGCAAACTATCATTAAGCATATCCCAGTGCAGCGAGATTCCCATCAAGCGCACCAAAAAGTAGTTGGGTTAGGCCCACAATAAATTGCTAAGTATTTCTCCCTCTGTTTGCAGATAAATTATTTGTAGGTCAGGACATGCTGGAGAAAAAAGACATCTGCACTTTTGAAAAGTAGAAATAAAGTATGGATTTACAAAAATAAAAGATTGAAATCTGTTTAACATTGCTCATTTTATATACAGTATATATATATATATATATATATATATATATATATATATATATATATATATATATATAAACAGATACAGATCTCTCTCTTTCTCTCTCTCTTTATGGTGAGCAAAAGAGTAAGAGAGAGAGAGATAGGGGGAGGGAGAGAGAGAGATAGGGAGAGGGGGAGGGATGGAGAGAGGGAGGGAGAGAGAGATAGAGAAGGGGAGATAGGGAGGGAGGGAGAGAGGGAGAGAGAGGATAGAGAGAGAGGGTGTGAGGGAGTGGAAGAGAGAGGGAGAGAAAGGATATAGAGAGAGGGTGAGAGGGAGGGGAAGAGAGAAGGACAGGGGAGAGAGGGAGAGAGAGGGGAGAGAGAGATAGGGTAGTGAGAGATAGGGGCGCACAGAGAAAGTGGACACACTGAGGGCACACACAGAGAGGGACAGGAAAGCGAGAGAGAGGGGAAGAGAGAGGGAGTGAGTGGGAGAAAAAGAGAGGGGAAGGTAGAGAGAGGGATAGAGAGAAGGAAGGAAAGGGAGAGAGAAAAAGAAAGGGAAGGAGAGAGTGAGAAGAAAGGGAGAGAAAGAGTGAGTAGGAGGGAGAGAGTAGGAGGAAGAGAGTGAAGAGGGAGAGGGAGGGAGAGGGAGGGAGAGAGTGAGGAGGGAGAGGGAGGGAGAGAGTGAGGAGGGAGAGGGAGGGAAAGAGCAGGAGGGAGAGGGAGGGAGAGAGTGAGGAGGGAGGGAGAGAGTGAGGAGGAGGGAGGGAAAGAGGAGGAGGAAGAGGGAGGGAGAGAGTGAGGAGGGAGGGAGAGAGTGAGGAGGGAGGGAGAGAGTGAGGAGGGAGGGAGTGAGGAGGAGGGAGGGAGAGAGGAGGGAGGGAGAGAGGAGGAGGGGAGAGAGGAAGAGGAAGGGAGAGAAGAAGAGGAAGGGAGAGAGGAGGAGGGAGGGAGAGAGGAGGAGGGAGGGAGAGAGGAGGAGGGAGGGAGAGAGGAGGAGGGAGGGAGAGAGTGAGGAGGGAGAGAGTGAGGAGGGAGAGGGAGAGAGTGAGGAGGGAGGGAGAAAGTGAGGAGGGAGGGAGAGAGTGAGGAGGGTGGGAGAGAGAAATGAGGAGGGAGAGGGAGAGATAGAGAGAATGAGAGAGGTCGCACAGAGAGAGAGAGACAGTACTGAGACAGAACAGACAATTGAAGATACTATGTGATACCATAATTTATGACAGCCAAGTTACTAGTAGATGGTTTGATTTGTTGAAATGACAAGCTTTCAATAATAGAACCTCTTTTTCTATAATTATGGTGGTCCAATACAAAACGGTATGATTATATACCGCAATACTCTGATTATTCATCTAGATTACTGGGCATATATACAATTTTTTCTCTGTCCCTTTCTTTTCATTCACGTTCTTTCTTAACACCTATTTCAGGATCCATTGCACTTCCATTGATGGATCCTTTCCTCATTCTTTCTACAATTACAGACACCTCCAGCTACATCATCTCATACCAAATAGGTTATTAAAATCCTTCCCTGAAGAATGCTTTTTGAGATTAGAAAGTATGATCTTGTTGGTCACTTATTACTACTTTCCAAAAGTGATAGCTATTTCATGCCAGCTAGAAAACTCAAAACTATGCAAAACGGACAGGAGTTGAAGAGTCAAATATTGTACTCAAAATATTTAGCACTTTACCAATTTTTCTTAGATTTGGTCATGATTCATGTATTTTTGACGTTGAGTATTAAAGACTTTATATAGGTTTTGTAGTAAGAGTATTTAATACTCACCTTGGGCATTCATCTTCTGAAGGTCATTGGTTACTTCTCATAGAGCTTCATCAAGAAGAAATGTAGAGTTGAGAAATGTAACAAGGAGGTAAACATTTGTTATTGCAGAAGTTCCACTGGGAAATCAGGACAGAAAGAGAATAATTGCGAGTGCTTAAATCTGAATGAGGCATTATTAGATTTTATCATGTCGTTCTA
Organism: Discoglossus pictus; assembly: GCA_027410445.1. Classification (NCBI taxonomy): domain Eukaryota; kingdom Metazoa; phylum Chordata; class Amphibia; order Anura; family Alytidae; genus Discoglossus; species Discoglossus pictus. The sequence goes on along the minus strand of CM050164.1, from coordinate 446,548,484 downwards.
AAGGAGGAGGTAGCGTGACTGCGGTGACAAGGATAGACACAAATAATGTAATGAGGTGGGAGTGTATGCGGTCAAGAGAATTACTGGAAGATGTAAAGGAGGACAATGGAGACACATTCTTATCCGTGACAAAGGGAAAAATAAAGTCTGGGGATAGAGAATGTAGAGTTGAAAGAAGATTCAAAGGAAACCACGAAAAATGGAATTCTATATTGAATACTTTATTGAGTATAAATATAGAATAGAGATACCTGGAAAGCTAAAGCCAAGAGTTTGCATTCAGAAAATAACTTGAAGCTATTTGTTCTACATGTTATGAATGGACTGTTTTGTTATGTCTCTCAAACACATTGTAGTTCATTTTATCATTTGTTAACTATTAAATACGTTTTCACAGACAAAGGAATTATGTGGCCCAACTTTTTCAGTTGAGTACATACAATATAATCTAAGTAAGATGGAGAAAGGGAATGTGTATATTATGTATTTTGTTCATTTAACCAAATTAAACTTATTTTCTCCAAAAAAAAATGGCATCTTAGAGGAGATATGATTACCTCATATAAATACATCCAGGGTCAGTATAAAGATTTGTCAAGGGAGCTTTTCGTGCCAAGAGGTTTTCAGCTGACAAGAGGACATCCATTTACATTAGAAGTAAAAAGATTCCACCTTAAAGAAAGAAAGGGGTTCTTCACAGTAAGGGTGGTTAATCTGTGGAATTCTCTACCAGAGGAGGTGGTGACAGCGGATTCGATAGATAAGTTTAAAAGGGGACTAGATTTTTTTCTATTAAAAAGGGAATTCAGGATTATCATGGATAATTAGAGAGACAGAATTGATCCAGGGAGAAATACGATCTCCAGTATCTGGGATCAGGAAGGAATTATTTTTTTTCCCTTTGAGACAAGTCTCACTTGAGTTTTTTTTTTCTCTTTGTCTTCCTCTGGATTAATTAATAATAAAAAATAAAATAAAAAATAAATAATTAATAAACAACTTATTAATTAAAATTTAATCAGCATATTGCAGATTAGAGGAGATCTTAAAAGATTGAACTTGATGGACTGAAAGTCTTTTTTCATCCTTAATTATTATGTAACTACCGGTATGTAACGATTCAATATTAACTTTTTAGCATTTTTATCTTTTCATTCTACTTTATGTTTCGATCTATGTCAGGGGACCTTGATCCACTTGTAAATGACAAATTTGCCTATTATTAATGTAAATTAATCAGCTTTATTTATTATTTTGCTCAGTTCGATACTTCTATATGTACTGTGGACGTATATAATTGCCCTTCACAAAATAAAAAAACATCACATCAGAGAGCACCAGAAAGGAAGCTCAGATATTTTTTTCAAGGGCCAAGCTTTGCTGTGTGTGTTTAAACGTTGTGCCAGGTATTTGAAGTGGCTTTTTATTTAAAGTGCCTTGCCAAGTTTGTATTATTGCCTTTCACTACAATGCTGAATTGGGATTTTGGCAATAATAATAAGACTTCGTAAACAGTAAGAGATCATGTGTGAGTTTTTCGTATAGATAGGCGCAGCAGGTACAGAGCACCAGGGCCCACAAAAGTGTAGGGTCCTCTATTTCCTGGAGTAAAGCAGGTCTCTTAATTTATTAGGGTGATTTTTTTTTATAGAAAGGTGATCTGATCACGCTATGGATGATTTGTCTTTTTTATTGACCCCTACACGTATCTGCCTTTATATGGACCCAAATTATTTTGCACCGAGCCCTTCATTCACTAGCTCCGCTACTGGATAGATAGAAAGAAATACTACATGGCCAAAAGTAATGGCACCTGAACATGACACTCATATATATAATATTTAAAATGTATTGTTATGTGCATACTGACCATTTTTTAAATATGCCCCCCCAAGAACAGATCTACATAAAGAGGTTAATATTGATAATCTAAACATACGCACACATACTTATTATGCATGCCCTGCAAGCGACATTTCTGTGATTCACCAGTGAGGAAAAATTAGTTACCAGTCAGTGTTAGAAAAGCCACTGGAGCATGAAATAGACTGGCTATTAAACCCTGCATATAGATACCATTTAATGAAAAACATGTGACCTGTGGATCCTCCAAAGCTTCCCATGTTAACTTCATTCTTACTCTATAGTCTAATTTAAGTCTTTTTCCAATGACCACGTTCCTTATGCTCCCCTAAATGTGTTATCATTTTCTCTCCTGCCCCACAAAACTCTTACCAAATTCTCTGAACCTTCCCTATGTTCTACCATGAGTTTTACCATTTTTTACACCTCTAACCAAAATATTAATATTTTTGAGGTTGGAAAAATAAGACTCTTGGTCCATCAAGTTCAACCTTTTTATAATCGGAATTGTTAATTGATCTAGAGGAAGGAAAATAAAATTTCCACTGCAACCTTGACAATTATCTCATATGGGAAAGTTGAATCATTACAACTTTTTTGGGTAGTCATTTCCACAGTCTAACTATCTTAACTGTGATGATCCAGGAAATGCATATGAGGCCTTCCCATGATACTTGTTATGTATTAATACCTGAAAGACAGCACCGCTAAGTGATAATCCAACATCTGGAATTCCCAATGATGTAGAGCCAATAGGCCACACTATCATTTTTTTTATACATACAACATTTGTCAATAAAATTGCTAATGTAAAATTCTACACAGGCTGTCTAAAAACATGTAAAACTGTTAATATAGGTCAGCTGTTACATTGTAGTGTCCATTAATTTCAGTTTGACTTCAATGATCCATTCTGCCCGATAAGAACATGTTTACACAGTCACATAGTAATCGGGGTATACAAAGACCATTTATTACATCAAGGTCAGTCTTTGTATATCTCCTCTAATTCTCTTAATGTGAATTTATTCCATTTCCCAAATAATTTCAAATGTTTGTCTAGTGCTTTTTGATGTCTATAGAATCAGAAGGCATGACTTTTCTTTTTTTGAATCATGTTTTTTTTTAAAGTAATTACAGTTTTATTTATGGTTGTTCAGATTTTAATAGAATTATATTCCAATTCCGACATTTGTTCTACACGAAAAGAGACATTTTAACGAACCACAATGCACAAATGAGCTTAAGATCAATGAAGTAGAAAAAAACATCCTTTGGTTGCATGTTGTTTACAAAGAGTGACCTCTGACCTTTGTTCCTCTGTCAACCTTGATTATATTCAGTTGAGTGATATTTTGTAACTGGAAATAAAATGGATATATAAATCTTAGTAAGAGATACATTTTTACACAATTTTATTGACTATAAGACATTTTGTACTTGACCTTCTGTTATCAAACCATGATTTTGTTTGTCCCAATTGCCATTACTATGTAAAGCTAAATAATATATATATAAGATGAAAGAAATACGTTTTATATTTATTCTGTGTCAGATTAGTTTCCATTTTTATTTTATTTTTTATTTTCAAAAATTGATTAATTCGATCAGTGCCAGTGATGGAATTAATACATTTTTGAAAATTAAAAAAAAATCAAAATGGAAACTAATCTGACACAGAATAAATATAAAACGTATTTCTTTCATCTTATATATATTATTTAGCTTTACCACACTGCAAAACACACTGCAAAACAATTTAGAAATATGGATCAAATAATACAACCTTAAATTATTATTCTACAGATATACACGTGCAAAACTGATTGCACCCATTATATGTTAATATTGAAACATTTTATAATATTACACAATAGGAGAATTCTTCTACACTGTTTTATATGTTGTAAGTCACCTGTAAAGTTCCAAATTGAATCTTCTTGAGTACTTTCACTAGCGCCAAAAGTCAAATTTGCTCTCCGTGTCGGAGAGAGACATTTGTCACTGTTCTCAAAATGACACAAATCTAGTAGTAAACCCGTTAAGTCTGAGTACTAATGAATTTTGGAGATAAATGCTCCATTGATGCGTACGATGGATAGCTCCTCTTTAGCATATGCCCTTGAGTCTCCTGTACCATAACCGTAAAACACTTCAGTTCCCGTTTCCTATCACGAGACATAAAATATTATGTTTATGATAAAAAGTCATCTGGAAAGATTTAATGACATGTCAACATAGTTACATGATTTAATTATCGTTTACTATACCGGATTTATAATGTGACCTCTTGTCCCAAATCTGTTTATTGTGATGCTAATACATTGTGTTTTTTTCTAAAAGGTAAACAGATGGATAATTTAATTACGTTTCTTACTTCTGTAGATATTGTTGTGTTTTGTCCACATGGCGGAAGGGTAGAAACCACCACTTGCCAATGGGCTGTATCTTGTGGTAAAATTATAGGTCAAATCCAGATGGAAGAGATCCATTGCCGAAGTCACAGTTCTAAGGTTGTTGTTTAGTCGTTCAATTGTGTCCAATTCTTCTTGACCATATGGACGACAGCACGCCAGGTACATATGTCAGCCACTGTCCCTCTGAGATCCATCAAGCTCATATTCATTGGTTTAATGGCCTCTTCTATCCATCTCCGCCTCTGCCTTCCCCTTCTTTGTATGCCTTCTATCTTTCCCAGCATCAGAGTCTTCTAAGGTCGACCCACTGATAGAGATTTCATATGGGTAGTGTTGTGTATGCCAGTCGATGATGTGTTTTCTGATTCTTTTGAGCTCCTGTAGTTTGACTTCCATTTCAGTTGGGTTTATGTTGAAAATAGAGATGATTGTGTTGATTAAGAATGCTTTTCTAACCAAACTCTACAAGTAAACAATATAGAGATCAGGGCAGGCAACAATCAGTAGACTAGTTCATTGAGCTAGAGCTCATACATAAAAACTCTACATATGCAAATGAGCATTGACAGCTAGTCAGAATGAAATCCACATTCACCAAGAACCCACTGAGTAAAATACTACTTTGTATAGAAAAGCATAACTCCAGATCTCAGCCAGAGGCAAGCAATCAATTATATAGTTACATAGTAATTGAGGTTGAAAATGTGTTTTACTCCATCAAGTTCAACCTTTTTTGATCTGCAATATACAGATTAATTGTTAATTGATCCAGTTGTAGGCCAACAGAAAAACCCCAGTGAGACGTTAGCCCTCCCCTTCTTTGTATGCCAGCATCAGAGTCTTCTAAGGTTGACCCAATGAAAGAGATCTCATACGTGTAGTGCTCTGTATGCCAGTCCGTGATGTGTTTTCTGATTCTTTTGAGCTCGTATAGTTTGCTACAACGAGAACTTCCGTTTCAGTTGGGTTTATATTGAAAATAGAGACACATTAATGCTACATTTTGGTTATCAGCCACATTGGTGTACAGAACTTTGAGAAAAACAGTTTTAGAAGTATAAGTAAAAAATAAATAAAAATAGCTTTTAAATATATGTGTATTTTAAGGAAAACAACCATTTTTTTCACAATTTTGGTTACTGATTAATTGTCATCACATGCCAGCTGAAGAAGTGGAGGAATTTTTCTAAATAACTGCATTTTCACTTAACTTTACTAAACATTTCAGAATTTTTTTCATACAATCTCAATAGAGAAATTGCACATTTTAAAATGTATTTATAAGAAGTCACCGAGCTACTATACGCTAAGCATAATTTCGCTCCGCACTTTATTTCTGCTCAGCACATTAGCAGGGAGGATTGCTGTGCTTGAGGGCACATTCTACATGCCCTTAAGCTGCATTTGGGTGAAATGTGTCACTCCTGTCACTAGAGATAAAACATAATTTTATGGAAAATTGTGCATATGCTATGTTATCTTAAAATATTAAATGTTAGCATTCAAATTATGATTTCAAATATTCATTGATCAGAAGGCATTATTGGTTGGCTAACATATCCAGTGCATGGTTTCCTGCTCCAGTTGCTGAATGTTATCCTGTTGAAAAAGGACAACGTGTTACTTTTGTATGAATATCAGAAATTCACTTAAACAATAAGATTTGCAGATCAGATATTTCACGTGCTGAATAGACCCATCTGTCCTGAGTTGTTATCTATCGTCCGATTAGCTTTTCAGCTTCAAAGTTTTAAGGAACTGTTGGCAAAGTGACAGATAGTTGGCAAAGACAAACTGGCGCGCTCGAGAGCTGCAGGCGTTTCGGTATAGATTTATCTGGAAGACGTGCGAAGAGCAGGCAGTTAACAATTGAGACTGTTTAGAACAATTTAAACTCAGCCTTCATTAAGTACTGAAATATTTTATGTTTAAGGGGACATAACCACCAGTGTGAGCCTAGAATGGTACATTGTTTGTTTTACAGATTTCCTTTTTTTATGTAAAGTGCATATGGATCACTGAGAAAGTCAGGTACTTGATTGCATTGTCATTTACCCCGTAGCATCCTTCCCCTTCTGAAGCTCTCATGGTATCTACTATAATGGATTTGAACAACTACCAGATGTAAGGCACCATAATGCAACCTATAAGTCCAGCCAAGATGCATTTACTTCCACCCCACCATCATCTAACTCACATCCTCTTTAATGGGGCATCCCAACCTTTGCCTGCCGACAACTGCGCGCCAGACAAATAAGCGAGTCCGACAACTGCGCGCCAGACAAATACAATACGACAGCTGTAGTGTAGTCAGACTGCAGGGTCTCCTAAAATGTCACAAAACCTCTACAAGATTCATCACTACCTACAAAGAAATAAGTCTCAAGTGCAGTATCCATACTCCAACAACCCATGTATTACTGAACCCATCTTACAAATGATGCAGACACCCACACATCTTGAGACCCCTCGAAGTTCAAATATGGGTGCACACCATCCCCTACGCACCTAGACAACTGTTGTGCCAGATTCCAATAGTGAATCTAGCAATGAGACCCTAAGACCCCCAAGCCTAACCCTAACCCCTGAAACTCAAAACCTAAGAACCCCTAAGCCTAACCCTAATCCCTGTAACCCTAACACCCCAAAGGCCACCTTACCTGTAGTCCGGAGCGCAGTTCTTGGGAGCTTGCCTTATTCTGGCTCGCAGTAGTCTGCGCGCACATTTGGCGGCGCGCTGATGATGGCACGCTGTTTGTATGTTTTTTCGGGACACCCTTTAATGGACCATTGAATACCCACATTTCCACTTTAGAAGACCTAGGCTTAAAATGGCTAAAGAATGTAAATACAAATAAAAAGATATTTTAGCATATTATCAGTTGTATGCAGTTATACTTTATTGAGGTTAACCATAGTTTTATTATTTAAGGAACATGAAGGTTTCTGGATTTCCCTAGGAATATAATATACCTACTTTTGCATACTTTATTTTAGTAAGAAGTGCATAAAAGCTCTGTTTTCTGCCTAAGTTCTTATAAGTAGTTCCTAATTAGTTTCTGCAGCTCACGAAGACAGTGTACTACTAAGTACAGGATGTGCAGTGTCTCATAGTAGCCAAGTGGCAACATTCTGCAATTTGAAACACTGCACTTCACAATCTGTGTATTCATGAGCTACAGAGGGAAGGTACAAGTGCTATGATTATTGAACTTGACTACTCTCTTGATTACTGCCTGTCCTGACCTATATTTTTCTACTCATATCTTAATCTTCTCCAACAAATATACAGTGACTTTGTTCTAGGATCTCTGCCCATCCGGATATGGATATGACCATTCATTCTACATCAAGATTCAGATCACTGCCGACTTTTACTCTTTAACCTGCGCCATTTCTGGACCCATCCATTGGATGGAAGACAGACTGTTACACAGTACCTACATGAACAAGGCATTTAAATAAAATTTCTAGCTCGTGCACAAACATTTATTATTCGGATAGAGAAAATGCACAGTGTACATAGGCCTATGCTTGCTAGCACAGTGTTGATACATCAATATCATTTTACTATATAAAGCCCAGGGAATGTTTTAATTTTGCATTAACATTTCTTGAGTATTTAAATATGTTTTAATTGTGTTTTAGGCTTCTCTGCACTTTTTAAAACCATTTCATCCTTTATATGAAGTATCGGTGGCACGAGTATTAGTTTGTGACCTTGTTTGAGTAGACTTTTAAGAAGCATCTTTTCTCAGTTATGACCTATATATAAACAGAGCTTCTATCACTGCATACACAACAGTTTGAGATGTTTATTCTTAGAACACATTATACAGAGGTGTTCTCACATCTGCAGTACTCTCCTCCATACCTTTATGAAGATGCAGAATACAAACTTCACGGCCAGCGTTGTATTTACATGTCAAGCCATAGACTCAGGTTGCCTAAATGCTAGTCATGGCAAAGATGCATGTGATTCTGCCTGTCCATGGGCCCTATTCAGTTGTCCAAATTGCAATTACGTGAGCTTGTAATAGGAGCCTGTAAATGTTACTGGTATTCAATTGGCTACTTTTTGCTACTCGCATTCCAATTGATAACCTCAAATTCTGGCCTGTTGATTCAGCCTTCTGTCTGATCATGTAGCAGTGCCCACTCCCCCCATTCAGAGTAGATATATATGTATATATGAGTATCCCCTTCTGGATTGCTGCTTTGTCGTGGTGGAGTGGCTTGTGTGCTTCAATTAAGCTGTGAGCTAAACCATGTAGGGCCTTCCAAGATGATCAGGTGAAAGCAGAGACAAATTGCGGTCCACTGGAGTAACTGGTAAACCACTCCAGTGTCTTTGACAAGAGCACCTTATAGATAAGCATAACCGTAAACAAGATGTGCGTGCCATGCTGCGGTCCATAGGTTCACGGAGAGTCGGATCCAACTGAATATATATATATATATGCATGTCCCTGCCAAGGTCCCCAGAATGCAGTGTAACAACTGTATTTCTCGGAATTCTGGGCAGGCGACAAGTTTTTGAACTTGTTTTACACATTCAAATGTGAACACAAATGTATTGGCAGTGTTTTGTGCGGTCTGGGGTCGTGTAGCCTCGTTTTCATTTTTTTTTTTTTTGCCCATTTTTTTTCCGCTTAGGCGATTTTCGAGTGGCTAAACTCGTCAAATCGACTTAAATTTGTGTTCCACCTCACTCCCAGACATCCTGGCTGTCCCTTAGGCTGTGTGTGATGATTTTGTTGTATTTTTTGTGTTTTTATTGTTTTTTGGCTTGCGCGGCCCGGCTTTACCCTTATATTTTTCCTATCTCGTATTTTTTTATTTAAAATTCCCGCGTTTGTCAACTGCTTGCAGGCTGGCGCTCCCGCTTTTCTAAGTGGTTGGTGGCTAAGTCCTGCGTGTTTCATTGCCTTCACTGCGTGTTTCAGTGCCTTTTTGACGGGCAAGTCGCTAGTATATATATATATATATATATATATATATATATAAATATATATAAACATTCTGAAACATATTGCATATTTTAAGTGTAGTTCTTCAAAACAGAAATTTAAAAAAATACCACCCCAGTGTTTTTTTTAATTTATTAGAATGTATTTGTATTGTAGATGCTCTTACAAGGCGTCTTTGTGGAAATACAATAACCTAATGATGCAAAAAAAGCAAATAGAAAGTGATGAACGCGGCTAATTTATATGTATGCACGCGATTGGTCGGTTGCCAAAAAAAACTGGTATAGCTCAGGGCCCAGATGATAGACTGAGAACCACTGACCTAGATTGCACATTTCATCAGCATGGAAAGAATAAATTGTAACACTAGTTAAAGATGTGCAGATTATAGCGGCAGGTTTTAAATAAAGTGACAGGTTACTCATTGCTGTAGAAGTTATTTAACAAAATGACATGTCTGCAGGGAAGGGTTTTTTTATATCCTAAGTGACTTGACCTATAAAGAAGGAATGTAGTCAAAGTTTTATCTTCTAAGTGGGACAATATTTCATGTCAATTTGCATTATAAATTACCGAGCACACGTATGAATATGTATGACACTGTGTAGGATGTAGTCTAGGAATTGCAATTTCTTCGTGTGCTGCTCACGCAAGCGTGCGTGATATACTACCTGGCATTTCCGAGCAAGCTTTGCAAATCTAAAGGAAAAAAGCAATTATTTTTAGATTATTCCTATACAAATAAAATCACTTTCAAATTATTAGAACACAACGTTATTGAATTTACAAAGCGTTTGTAGGTCTTCTGTATAATATACAACGCGGAGCTGGCTGAGACGGGCAAGAGAAGCTATAATTAATTACATTTACATTCACTTTAATGAATACAAAGCTTTGTTATCTAAGGAAACAATACTGTAAAATATCAGGCATATACCATCTGGTGTATAGGTTTCTTTGTTTTGTAGCAACAAAACGGATCATATTTACCTCAAAGGCCAGAAAAGCGTAATTGAATGATTTAAAAAAATGCCTATATTTCATTTTTATGGTTAATTTGTATTCTTGAAAATCTATCCACTATTAGGAAGTGTTACCACCATTCTGTATGAACCAGTGGTTCTCAATAGTTGAGACCTTATCTGACAGTCCTCAAGGATAAGCAGAGCCTAACACTGCATATAGGCCATTATCAAGGGTTATGTTTATAAAAACTGAGGAACTTATAAACTGAACTCTATTAAAATCAGTGCAAAGCTAGATGTATATCCAGTAAGCCACATGCAGTATTACTCTATTAGACACGTTGCGTATATCACAAATATTCCCCATGAGCACTAGAGAGCAGCCATTCCCCCGTTCCAAAAGATGTTGAGAACCACTGGTATAAACTTAGGCCCCTATGCTAATCCCTGAAAATCCAATTACGAGTGCCGTAGCAGCACAGTAAATCCTACATAGCTACGTTAATCCCCATCCCTAAAGTATTACGAGAGAACTCCTACGAGTAAACTGCACGACAAAGCTGTGTCTCTTCCCCCCTCCCTCCCCTGTGTCTCTTTCCCCCCTCTCCCTCTCCTGTGTCTCTTCCCCCTCTCCCTTTCCCTTATCCTCCCCCCCTTATCCTCCTCCTCCCTTCCCCCTTATCATCCTCCTCTTTCCCCATAACATCCTTCTCACTTCACTCCTCTCCAATCCCTATCCCCCTCTCTGCTTACTTCTTACTATGATGCAGACTGCTCATCTCTCCTCGGCAGCATCTCTTCCGGTTGAGTCCGGGCCGGCATATGCTAATGATGTGACGCACATGTGACGTCACAATGAGCATCGGCAGCTCCTGCATCATAGTAAGAAGTAAGCAGAGAGGGGGATTGGGATTGGAGAGGGAGGAAGTGAGGAGGAGGATGATAAGGGGGAAAGGAGGAGGATAAGGGGAAAGAGGGAGGACAGCATCAGCGGGGCAGGCGAGCCCTCAATGAGCGCCTACGGCACTCAGGCCGAGGGAGATGTGGTGGGCTGGGGGCTGAAAGAGTGAGAGAGTGGCGAGGGGAGAGAGAGTGCTTCATCCAAGGGGCCTCACGATGAGCTCCAGCGGCGCTCATTGTAGGCTCTGCAATGAGTGCCTTCAGTGATCATTGCAGCTAAGTCCCGCGGGCCTTCAGCGGTCATTGCATCTCTAGAGAAACCAAAAAAAAAAAAATACATTTTGGACATTTGCAAGGTGCTTGCAATTGTTATCCTTTTGGAATATTGTATTATTATATGTTGTGTTTTGCATTACTACCCAGTCAAGATCTTTTCTCATTAAGAGCATTTGATATCTATTTGATATCTTTAACTAAGAACAAAAGTGACATTGATTGAAGTAATGCTTATTCTTTGTATGATCTATAATTTATAATCAATACATTATATTAGAAATCATGGAGCAAATTCTATTTTCCTATATTCCTACGCGTTTCGTCCTGTGATATCTTTTGTCATGGAAACCAAGCAATAACTTAGAATTGTTTTAACTTATTCTAAGTAAAATCTCACTTTCAGTTATAATAGAAAGCATGGGAGAAGTGGTGTAAGTAAGTAATGCATCATTTATAAGTTTAGTAATCAATAGGATTTCTTCAGAATTATTATAAATCTGTTCAATTGTTATTGAAGAAATTCTCATTTGAAGTCTGTAGCGTTAGAGAACTAACATGAAAATTGTCTTGTTTGCAGTAGCTACTAAAACGATCAGCTTAATACTCTGTAGCAAACAAGGAGATTCAAACCTTGTACATATTGGCTGGTGTTTACCTTTTACAGATTATATTTGTTCTTGACTTAATGACTGTTAGAGGAGAATATCGGAGAAACGCGTACAATCACATTCAGAGCTGTCTTACAACGAAATGAGATTTTAGCCAATTTTTTGCAAATAACAGTATACAGTACAAAGTAAGATGGTGTGCTTAAAATCTATACACTGACAGTGACCTTGCTGCACTGTATAATGGTAATGAGTGTCTATACACTAATAATAGCAATGCTACATTGTATAATCATTTGAACATCTATATTGTAATTAGGAACATGCTGTACTGTATACAAATGCTGGGTATCTCAATACTTACAATTAATTTACTGTACATTATAATGATACTAAGCATCTATAGACTGGTAATAAACACTCTAAACTGTATAATAATGTTGAGAACCTATAATGAACATGCTGCACTGTTATAATGATATTGAGTATCTATACACTGATAATAAACACAGCACTGTGTAATGATACTGAGTACAGAGTATTGTACTGCATAATTATGCTGAGTACCTAAAAACCGATAATGTATCATAATGCACTCATCATAAGCATGCTGTATTCCATAACATTGCAGAGTATCTATATACTGATAATGTACATGTTGTTTTGTTGTACAGTTATGTCCCACTCTCCATGGCTCTATGGACAACAGTATGCAAAGCACATCTATCAGCCACTACCCCTCTGAGTTCCCTCAAGCTCATGTGTATTGCTTCAATTACCTTATCTAACCATCTCCGCCTTTGCCATCCATTCTTTGGATGCCTTCAATCTTTCCCACCATCAGAGACTTCTCTAGGGAATCCTGTCTTCTCATGATATGCCAAAATATTTGAGTTTTAGCATCATGATTGTACCTTCCAGTGAACAGTTTTGCTTGATTTGCTGTAGTATTGATTGATTGAATCTTCTTGCAGTCCACAATTCAAAGGTGTCAATTCTATGGCGCTCAGCCGTCTTTATGGTCCAGCTCTCACATCTGTATGTTACTACTGGGATTGCCATAGTTCAACTATGCAGATATTTAATGATAGTGTAATATCTTTACTGTTGAATAGCTTGTCCAAAATTGCCATATATTTCCTCCCCAGAAGCAAACCTATTTTAAATGTAGTGTTGCAGACACCCGGAAAGTAAAATCTCTCACTGTCTCCACTTTTCCCCATATGTTTGCCATGAACTTTGAGCCTCATTCAATTGCTGCGATGTTGCGATCCAGGCTTGCAAGTGGAGGTCGCAAGTTATTTTGCTATTCAATTGCCTTCCGTTTGCGGGCTCCAATCGAGTTACTTGCTGTGAGCTGCGAACAATTGTGATTTGTAATATCGCAAGTTAATGCCCTTCATGGCTAAAAGAGTCCCGAACGCTAAAATCGCTATTCAATTGCTCCGATTCCCCCTCGCTAACCACTGTGTCAAGCCCGCAAGTTGCAAATATCTAATCAGAAGTTACTGGTACCAAGGAGTTCTGGCAAAGGGCTTAATGACAAATCGGAGCACTTTAAAAGCAAATAAAAAAGCAAAACTGTGCTTTTATTAAGAGTGAAAGTGATGTTAGGTCTTAGAATTCATAGCACAATATTCTCCAATTCTTTATTTCATGTTTCATTTTTGTGTTATGTCGAGCACGGCAATCAATGATAAGTCCTACGGGCTTCAACCTCCAAGCCCGTAGGACTTTGCAAATCCAACCTCCATTTTTTTAAAGTCCTGCAGGCTTGGAGGTTGAAACCTGTAGGACTTCGAAAATGGAGGTTAGATGTCAAAGTCCTACGGCCTTCACATACAAGTTACGGGCTTGGAGGTCTGTTATGATGATGATCTCTGTTTGCATTGGCTGTGTCATGCATCGGGAGATACGGGCTTGCTTCCAAGCCTGCAAATGCTACTTCAGACGGCAATATTTCCAATTTTAGTAATGTGCCCCTAACTTGTGGGCCGGCCAATTGAATAGCACCTTGTCATGGACCCCTTTTTCTCCGCCTGGGTGTTGGCCCATTGAGCTCATTAAAAGACAGACAGCTTGGCTCCAACCTTTGGATTGTGTACGTAAACACCTCCATTGTATTTATAATCTGCTCTGCCCCATTGTTAGCAAATTAAGTTAATCCCATCTGCCATGTACTCTATCTAAGGTCTGGACCACTCAGACACAGAGATGGCAGGATGTGTATTGAAGGTTAAGCCTATTTGCTCTCAGGAAACTACTGCCAGACCCTATATGGGGTCATCTCCTGTAATTGTCTGCCACCCCTCTCATTGTTACATTGTGTACACCCCTCTGTATCTATCCCCTATGAATACTGCTGTCATTTAAAAAATAAATCACTTCACTCAGAGGCATATAGAAATCGTATGGTCTCTTTATTTTGTTCCTGGTGGCTGCGATACTGAACCTATCTCCACCCTACAAGTAACCTGTCCTAGTCACTACCACAGGAAGGTTACTCAGACTCCTGGACACGCTGATTACTGATGGAGCGACTCTGACTGATACATCAGCCAAATATCAGGGTGCTGTTGCCGAGATTTCAAAGAACCCAAACAGTCCTTATGGGTAGATAACCTGTAGTCTATAGCAGGTGGCTCTGGGCTTGTATAGGCCCAACCCTCGGATCGTCAAACACCTTAACTTGGGCCCGCAGCAGGACCGCAAAAGTAAGTACAACATTAACTAACTTACAATGCCTCAATTAAATTAGGTTCTTTTTTTATTTATAACATTGAGCAGCAGGCCAGCTTTTACACTCTCTTCTTTTACCCTCATCAATAGGTCCTTTAGTTCCTTCTCTCTTCCAACCATCACCGTAGTATCATCCACATATTGGAGGTTACTGATATTTCTCCCAGCAATATTGATTCCGGCTTTCTATTCATCCAGCCCCATCTTACACATGATGTATTCCGCATATAAGTTGAATAAATAAGGTGATGATATACAACCTTGTTGCCCTCCTTTCTCGATCTTGAACCATTTGGGTATTCCATGTTCGGATCTGACTAATGCTTCTTGATCCACATACAGATTCCTCAGGAGGTGGATGAGGTGATCTTATACCCTTTTGGAACAGTCTTGCTTTCTCTATTATTCAGCAGACATTGTCAAATGAATCTCTTGTGTCTCTGACTTCTTCGTATTTGGTAAACTTCCTCATTACATTAATGTAACAAAAATGTTTATAAATAAACATTAACTGTATCTATCACAGACACACATATTATTAATTATATTGCTCTCAATATGTATCTGTGACAGAACGGGGTCAACTCACCGCCCGTGCACAGGGTACCTATCTACACCTCACCACCTGGAGCAGACATTAGACTTTGTTTAGTCTTTCCAATGATCAAAAAGGCACAAACAGAGCATGGAATCCCAGAATCCAGCATCTACCATGTATGTCCTAACCAAGAAGAGTCTCTTTATTGAATAAGTAACAGAATATTTATGGAGAAAATACATTGGCGACATTAGACAAAACAAAGTAACTAAACAAAGGTACCATTAAACACTATCATAAACACTGATAATGTAATCAGTAGTTTGTAGCTGAGATTAAGATCACTAGATCAGATAGTCCAGGTAAAATAATGTTTGTATCTGTATATTGAGGCCTAAAGTCTCCCATTGTTTAAAAGTAGCTGGAGCATTGCCTCAGCTCCACGTGGTCCTTGTAGATGTGCCTTTGCAAACATTAATTATGAGGTACTCTAAAAAAAAAAAAATATTTATATGGTTTACATAGATCCTAATGTTGTTCTTTTATTACATTCATCGCAAAGAAGTGCTATTTTTTCTTGAACTAAAGTGGTCCTTTAACATGAACATAATCAATGTAGCCAGGTCTTAACCACAAATGTATTTACCCAATATTACAATATAGTAAAGCAACCACCTCCATAGTACACTTAATATACCCAAAACCAAACATGGTGCCACCAGTAGCACATAGTGGTTCATAACGGTTACATACATAACGGAATAAAATAAAATGGACCAAAACTTAACCTATGGGTTAGGATTAAAGCTGAAATGATTTGTGAAAATAATACTATATTGAAAGAGTATTAGATATGTGGAAAAGCCTTCTATTGGAAGTGGTGGGTAAAAGTATAGTACAAGTATAGGAGTTTTTAAAGCTGTTTTAACTCCCATTAATAAATAATTCCTATTATTTCAGCCCTACCAGCTCCCTTGTTTGCACTGGAATGTAGAACACTGGGCTAAAACAAATCATTTTTTTTTTTTTTTAATCTTGTCAGCGATACATATAACTCCGGTTGCCATGGTACTTTTCTTCCAGATATCTCAAATAAATGCAAAATGTATAATCACATTTCTGTTCATAAAAAGAACAAAACTTCTGCAAAGCGTACGTGAGATAGACAATCCCATACAAGCTCCTTTTTAGAAATGAAAATGTGAATATTTATGCACACAAGAGGGGTAATTAAAACATTGCTGCAAGTACACTGTATCTTTTTAGCAAATAAATGCATCCAAAATTGGATGTCTGTGCAAAAAGAGAGATGTAAGAAACCATAGCTCCGGGAGGCCGGGAACACTCGAGCAGATAGTCTGCAGCTCTAAGTGCTTTTATGCTTCAATTTTCAAGTAGAGGTCCCTGGTGGCGTATAGCCTTTTTGAACTGTCACTCCTGAATCCTATACTTCAGGGAGTGGCACCATAGAAAGTCATACTTGTTAGTTAAAAAAATGCACTATGTTCACAAAATTTATTTTTAATGCATTTTTTTAAATTACAAAATTTAGTTTTTTCACATCCCAAACTACAGAACTCTCGTATATATTTCTGAAGTTTATCTATTATTAACATTAACAGCTGTGTAAGCATTTTTAGGTAAAACTTTATTTTAGTAGATACTGCTTGGGCAAGACAGACGCCATGTTTTCCACACATCCTGCTGGCTTGGAGAATGGCGAGAGTGGCAGTATTCTCTTTGGCCCTCATTCTATTATCGGCCGTAAATCGTCCGCAACGCTGCGATTCCTTGCAGGGCTCCCGTCACCTTGCAATTCAAATAGACGGCGCCGCAAGGATATCCCCTTACGGCCGGCCGTATATCTTGCAACCGACCGTAAGATCAGAAAACTTTAAAAGCAAAAATAAATTCAAGACGGTACTGTAAAGCTCTGTAAATGCTAGGGATCATAATGGGGGACATGAGGATTAATAGCATCCCCCTCTCAAGCTTGCACATCAGCCCAAATCCGAGATTTAATTAACTGTTTATTTTCCGGCCCAGCGTGGGTGGGTCTGAGGTGCTCCAAGCCCTCTGGACTTTTTACATGGATATGTGACATAAATTTAAAAAAAAATTATTTACGGATTTGAGTGTAGGGGAATGTTGTGCTATGAATGCTAACACCTACAATCACTTTATAGTCTCCTCAGAGTGCAGGATGGCTTTATTCTGGCTTTATTATGTGCTTAATTGTGTGCCTGCGGGACTTTTTTGCTTCAAGTAAGCTGCGGCTCGGTTTTAGTCTTGCAGAGAGGGTTCCCGGAGCAATTGAATAGCAACCAGGATTTTCTTGCGGTCGTTTAAGATCAAAGGCTTTCCTCCGGCGCGTGCGGCCGCAAGGGATAACAAGGCGCCGGCCGCAAGCCTGCCGGAGTCCCCGGCCGGAAGGGAATAGAATAGGCAAATAGCTTGCGGCCGGTCCTTGTGGCCCCGCATCTCCTACGGACGATAATAGAATGAGGCCCATAGTATTTATTATCTATTCAAAAGTGGAAGAAGGAAGTGTTAGAAGGATTTGTTGGTTCATTGGTGGATTTTAACACATGACATCTTTCCATCCATCCCATAGGCTCGGTAGATACAGCTTGTAAGTTTACATTACAAACCTTGATTAGCCTGCTCTGTAACTTTTATACCTTGAAAAAGAAGGATGTATGAGGAACATGGCAGCTTCCATGCACTTGCATTCTACTAAAACGAAGATTTTTCCTGATTATGCCCATGAAATTCCTACTAATGTGGTTAGTTTGTTACATAATTCACAAACATAAGAATTGTTTGCTAGTCTACAGTGGTCCTTTAAGAGACCACATTAGTACTATATATAAATTATGCTATTGTCAAATCTATGTTTCTAAGCGCTTTTGAATAACAGCACTTAATGTACAAAATGTTTTTAAAAATTCAAAAATAATAATAACAACGCTTTTCATGGGTGTAGGAACTGGGGAGACGAGGGGGCCAAATCCCCCCCAGATTTTTCAGTGTGTTTAGAGAAGCAGTTGTGTGGTATTTTTATAGTGTATGTGTTCCTCCCCCCCCCCCCCCCCATATTTTTCCTACACCTATGACGCTTTTAATACAGTATTTACAGTAATGATTCAGTGGGATCCACCTATTTTGTTTCTGCTGTTCTACACACTTACCTTGGATGCAGGAGAAGATTTGTTTGCTACAATGTTGCAATTTGAAATTCTGGTGCTTTCAGTAGGACTAATACAAGTACACATCATGCTAATAAACCAAATTAACAAGCGGCTGAAAAAAAGGCAATGGAAGCCCAAAATAAATATAAAAGTTTTATCTTTTTATACTTTATAAAAACATTTGCTCATTATCAATGAAGTTATTCAAAAGACAAATGGGGGTACAGTGGTCATTTAAAGGTACACACAACTCTCAGAATTTTTTTTACGCAGCTAAGACTCTGTTTAACAATATAAAATATATATCTTTTTTTTATTAAAAATGGAATTTGAAGCCTAAAAAAGGTGCATATGTGTCTGCAGAACGAACATGTCTGTATTTTAGCCACCTTTGCTGCTTCATTCTCACAACTTGGCTTCCCAACAAACCCTTTTAGGTTTTATTTTCTCTTATTATTTAGGGGCCAACCATGCCTGAAATATGCATAAGTCCAGGAGCTAGAGGTATTACAATTACAATTCAGAGATTTAGAATAGCCAAATACAATACTAAACAATTTCAATTCTCAGCTTTTAACATTCTAGTTGAGCTGATTGTCTCCACCCATCACATGGCCATCAAGGAGTGGGAGCAACCGTGACTGGGAGCCAGTCCTAAATGGTCAGACCCCAGTTTACGTCTAGATAATTATTGGCTGGAGACGTGATGTGTTTACGGTAATTGGTTTATCTGGGTAAGGACAAACATTTGCATCTGATCATTTAAGCATTAAAATTCTATATCTTCATTCATTATCTTAAAGCAGAAAAACTAAATAAAGAAGTGACACCCTATTTTGGAATAGTTGCCTATCCATTAAACAGAGTAAACAGCTCGGCATTGCTTGTTCTTTGGTGGTTTTACTATGGCTAACAGGGTATGTCTATGTCAGCCAATCAATTACTGCATCAGCTGAGGCAGATACGATTATGTAACATTGTAGCAATTTCTATGTGTATGTTTTTGGAACTTTATTCAAAAAAATATTTTCCAATCCTGACAGAGTTGTCATATTCAATTATAAATTAACTGTCAACATGTTTTTAGGAGTACATTACAGTTGTTTGCTCCAAGTTGTGCTTTATTACCTGGCTCTTTAATTATGCTCTTAGTCAGACTCAAAGTTTTCTAAAAATCTCTCCGTATTCATTGTCCAGTGGTCCTTTAAGAAGAAGTTGTTTAGTCGTTCAGTCGTGTCTGACTCTCCATGATCCTATGGACCACAGCACAGCATCTTGTGTCTGGTTTTGCTTATCCATAAGGTTCTCTGGGCAAAGATACTGAGGTGGGTTGCCAGTTCTTTTGCCAGTAGACCGTCTCTGCTATGACCTGCCTATCTTGGGTGACCCTACATGGTATAGTTTACAGCTTCATTAAGATACATAAGCCCATTCACCACAACAAGGTGACAATCCAGAAGGGGTTAAAAAGAAGTACCCCACCTTAAATAGTTACAATCACAATGTCAACACTATGTACCATTACAAAAATCATGCATTTAATTAGTAGGTGCTTTGAGTAACAGAACACATTAGCAATCCTTAGACAAAGTAAAAATGCTTACACAGTATAAGATAAATGACCAGAATATACCATAAAAATTGATTTTTCTAAGTATTTTATATTTGAAAAAAAGTCCTTTCTTAGGCAAAGAAGCAAACTGCAACAATTATAGAGGCCTGTGGGTCATGTGAAAATTCAATGTAATGTAGATGATTATTTGAATGCATTGCCAATAACGTTCTTGGGGTTTTAAGAAACCTTAACCCTATATTGATTTTTCCTTTAAAATAGTGTCTGTCAGCTAGTTTTTCTAAAGATGATTAATCCGGCTGTGTGGGTGTTTTTTTATTCACAGTTTCTTTTCTTCTGTATTTGACTAGATAATCATATATTATATCACCTATGTTGCAAAGAAAGCTTAGCTATTTTTATATGTGTAATTTCTTCGGCTGATTGAACTCACCTAAGATGCAAGATTTTTTTTCTTTCCGGCTAATTATTATGAAATCCTTCTTTAATAGGTCATCAAAATTAAGATAACAAAACTTTTGTGACAGGCTTGCATAAGTTACTTTAATTCACCTAATTAGAAATGGAGGATGCTGATCAGATGTGAACACACAGAGCGGTGACATGGTTATGTGACTTGTTCTCTCAAGCTCTTCTTGATTGAGCTGTTTAGATGACATTTGTGTACAAACCAGGCTGTGCTTTTGTGAGAGGGGGTATTAGAACATATTACATATTACAGTCCTATTTATGAATATGTATGGTAGTTCAGAAGAAGGCATAGAATTCTTGCACTAATAAAACAAGGATGGCAGATCCCTGAGGCAGTGTATCAAAGGTACTTTTAAATGCCTAAAATACACTTTGAAATAATACCAAATGCATTACGCATGTGCCACCCTCAACTAATACAACATGAAGAGTTAATATGACGGGTCAAATTAAAGTTAGCAAACAGGAAAATGCATTGCAAAGATCTTAACCGTTATAAAGAAATGTAGGATACTACAGTAGGAAATTCTTATAAAGAGTTCCTTTCAAGCAGCGATTAAAGGCATATCTAAGTTTCCTGGCCTATGAATGCATTTGATAGAGTAGAATCAGCAGTGTATAAAAAAAAATTAGCATGAAAAAAAATACCAAAATAAACATTTACAAACTTACCTTGAAGTTAGCAAAATGCCTTGTATTTTCTGCCAGTTTAAAATTAGAGTAAACACCCCTTCCAAACCCAGACTGAATTAGCATAAAATTCATAATTTGTTTTGGCTAATCAGGAACAAGCAGAGGCAGCTGCAACATTTGTATCAAACTCTGGGATTCCTGACTGTGATGCAAAGCAACCTGGGATATGTAGTCTGGCACATATCCATGTTAGAAGTTGCTATGTGTTTTCATATAAGAGTCTCTCTATGCAGCACATCCACACTTGATTACCACCCCTACTGAAAATAGTTTATGCATTGGAGAGAATGGTGGTTATATAACCAATAGTGAATAATTTTACAAGAATCCCACTTTGGCCAATTGAAATGTTTGGACCTATGGTATATGGGAATGCAGTGACCATGTAGTTGAATTTATCTCTCTTATTTTTTTCATGGGGCAGATACAGAGAACTTGTCATGTTGCCATTTGTTTCCTGTATATATAGTGTGTGATCTTGTTTTTCACTGTAACACAACAGTTTTCATAGTCATAGTTTTTCAATGATGCTCAATAAGTTGACATCTTGCACAACAACGCTCTTCACTTTGGTGTTAGAACTAACAACTATGAAGATTTCATTTATCTACAGAACGTTGCACATCTAACAGCTTTTACTTTCAAATTAAATTCTTTACACTTGATGTAGATCTATTGGCCAGAGGGGTCGACAGCCTCAGATCTGATGTGTTTTTACAATCAAAGGATATAAAATTGGGAAAGAAGTATTGACCCAGACAGGTTAAAGTTTATTTAGCTTCTTCAAACTATACCATGCTTCGAATAGCAAATCTAACCAAGTATGGGCTGCAGTTCATAACCTCATATTATTAAACCATTTATTGTTTTATGCATTGTTACACACAAGTTTGAACAGAAATAAGCATAAAATATTTGCAGTAAAACATTAGATGTGTAGATTA